>PVKS010003116.1:46247-108210 GCA_004027875.1 Aplodontia rufa | reverse complement strand
TTTTTCTAAAGAGAGAGGGACAGTGAGAGAGATAGAGAAAGAGAGAAACAACTTTATTTTAGTTTTCCACATGCCCTTAGTTGCTCCAACACTTAGCTGTGTACATGGTGCTGGGGTTCGAACCCAGGTCCTCATGCCTGCCAGGCAAGCGCCGAAACCACTGAGCCACCGCTCCAGCCCCTACATCTATTTTATTAAGACATCTGTGGAACCTGCCTCTGAACAGGCCTACGGTGTACCCATGGCCTCCCCTGGGGGCACTGCACCAGCTCCCAGCAGGTCCCTGCTCGCCCCTGCCCTCTCAGGGTCAGTCCCAGCAGAGAGGAGCGGGGATTCTACTAAGAGATAAATCAGCTCCAGGCCTCCAGGGCACCGTGCACCCTTCTGCAGAGGCCCTGACTCTCAGCACCTCCCGCCGGCTCTGCACAGCTGCAGCCGCCTCCTGACCACCCCTCAATCACTCAGGGCCTGTCTCCCACCAGTAGGCCTTTGCAGCGACCATCCCCCTGCCTGGAATGGTCCACAGGACTAAGCCCTACACCTTCACATCCTCGCTCACATGCTCCTAATTTAAAGAGGCCTGCCCGGACGCAGTCCCTACAGACCAACCGAGTCCCTGTGCCGCACTGCCACACGCTTGCCCGGCTCTCCTCCTGCACACCCGTCCAGCTGCCTCATCCCCTCTCCCCTCTGAGAGGAGCACCCATGGGCCAGGGTCTCCGTCCATTTTCTTCACCGATTTATCCTCTGTGTCTCGCATGGGGACACAGATTGGCATTTAGCAAGCACATCTTGGATCAGTCAGTGACTGACTCGTTCCTTCCAGTCCAAAGGAGAGGACATTCTGAGGGGTCTGTCACCTAGGGAGAGGCACAGGGAGAAAGCAGGCGTGTCCACTGGCCATGGGCAGCCCATGCCCACAACACCAAGCCCAGTGGCCGCATCTGTCCTGCCTGCCAGGCCACGACAGCCACATGATCCCTCTCACCCCCACCACTCCGGGACCCAAAATCACTGGGTAGTGACTGTTCCCTCCTACAACCAGGCACTGCCAGTGGGGTGGAATCAAAATGTGGGTCTTTTAAGCAGGGATTGGGCCAGGAGGGACCCTCGTCCTGAATGGGATTAGGCCTTATGAAAGGTGTTCAGGGAAAGGGTCACTTCCTTCTTTCCCTCTGCCTCCTGCCACATCTTCTCTGCACTCCTCCTCTCTGGAAGATGTGGCCTTCAAGGTGCCATCCTACCGCCGAGACCAGATCCTACCCACCCACCCGCTGGCCCTTGACCCTGCACCCCAGCCTCCAGGACCATGTGAACCACCTCCCTGCTGTCCCTAGGACCCCCAGTCTGAAGCAGTGTGATAGCAGCTCAGACAGACGCACCCACCCTCCAACATTCCTTTCTGCTTCCACAGGAGATGCCTGCCTTGCAATGCAAACACACGGGTCAAATGGTAAAACTGTCACTGAGTTAAAATCAATCAGACATCGGGCAGGCAAGGGCAGGAGGAAAAGGAACACTTACTGATTTCTAAACTTTTCGTTTCACTGCATGTAAACCACGATGCTATCCGTTCACCAGCTCAACTCAAAACGTTTAGTCCACACATTACACAAGGGCCCCTCTCCTCAGCACTCCAGACCCTCCAGAGCCTGCCTACGGGTGCCTGCAGAGCTGAGGCTCTCCTGTTCATGTCCTCTGTCCCAAACCTCCCGCACCCAACCACAGCGCTCCGCAGAACTTGCTGCTTCCCGGACCGGCGCCTCGGCCCTTTCAGAATCTTAGGCTCCCATTTCCAATGCCATTGTACTTCTGCTTGTTATTCTACATTCAGATGCGATTAAATTTAAAAGAGACCTTCGACTAAATGTATGGGCATTTCTCTTTGATCAAAATTTACACAGCAAAAAGAAAAAAGAAAGAAAAAGCCTGCGTATTCATATAACTGAGCTTGCCCAAGTCATTGAAACCACACTTGCACTGTGACAGTCATTTCCAAGCTTTTATTAGTGACTATAATGATCGGAGACAGGGGTCATCAAAATGCCTTTGCCAGAGCCCATCTCATGTTACTGCAAAGCCCTGCTGTTAAATGAAAGAGGTCCAGGGACGGAGGAGGAGGAGGACAGGAGAAACCACCTATGGAAGAACCTGGTATGGGAGGAGTGGAGCTCCCTGCAGCTCACATGGCCTGCATCCAGGGCAGCGGTTCCAAGGGACAGTTACTACACAAAGTTGCGAAAGTAAACAAGACAACAACGTTTTAAGGAAGGAAAGGGTTAGAATACCCTCTGCTCTGAGATTTTAAAGTTATGTTGTCTGCAGCAAGGAATGGACTGGAAGGATGACCTACGCAGTTCATTTCAGATTGCACAGCAGATTTTCTCAATGAAATGCTCACACTGGGGCTGGAGCAGCGGCTCAGTGGCCGGAGCACTTGCCTGGCACGCACAAGGACCTGGGTTCAAACCCCAGCACCACATAAAAACTAAGTGTCGAAGAAACAAAGGCCAGATGGAAGAATGAATAAAATTGATTATCTGTCTCTATATTATATATACCTCTAACTTTAAATAAAATAAATAAATGTTCACACTTATAAAAGACAGCAACTGAATGTAATGCATGGTCCTGGGCAGGGCAAAACGGCAGGCCTGAGAGACAGACAGCACTCCGCGCACTGTCCAGGCCTCTGATTTGAGCCCAGTATTGCAGGTGAGCAGCCAGATGCCTCGTTCCGAATGAAGGCACACGGAAGAATTTACGGGAGAAGGTGTTTAAGGCTTCACACTTCCTCTTAAGTGACTTAGGAAAATGATATGCAAACGTGTCACCAGCAACGGAGTCGCGGGAGCCGAGCTGGAGCCCGGGTCCGGCCGGCTAAGAGGCACAGGGAAGTAGCTGTATCACTTTGCAACTTTGTGTCAATGTGAAATTACATTGGAAAGAAAAAAAGGAGCTCAGACTTTGTCACCTGATCTCACTCCTAGAATATATTGCTCTGGTTATTTCCTAGAAAACGAAATTAGCCAGAAAAGACAGACCCTCCTCCCGTTCATCGGCTCATCGTTCATCCACAGCTACGCGTGACGCCCCCACCCCGCACCCGCACGCCATGCCTTCCTGTCAGAGCTGACTGAGTTCTAAATAGCTGCTTCACTGGTATGAGAAAAACTCCGCTTCCCGTCTGGAAATGAAGTTAGCCATGCTGGACGGTCCAGAGAAAATAACCCATGTTTTAATGCAAAGCTTAAAATGGTCAGAATGGAGGATCCAAGTACTATGTCCTGTTTTGCTAAACAATATTAAGTCACACTGAAGGCGACCTACTAAAAAAATAAAGAGAAATGCATTCACAGCTATGCAAAACAGACGCGGTCAAAGCGCACCTGCAAGCTGGTCCACCCAGACTCGCTGCGTGAAGGAAAGGGCAACAGCCATGCTCTCCAAATGACAGGAATGCGTGCGTACACGGGGACCCAGCTCAAACCAATGCCAGGCACGAGCACACACAGGGCCCAGGGTTCCAGGTTCAGCAACTATGCTGGCAACAGGGATTACGTCAGCCAAGTAGATTCCACACCATCAGGAATCGGAGACTACAGAAATCACCAGCAGAAGGGTGCTGATTTTACAACCATTAGAGCAACCTTGGCAGGTCCAATCGGGATGTTCCACCCAGAGAACGGTCACCATGCCGCAAACACAGCGCACTATCACAGGTCCTTGACGCAGGCCTCCTGTTTTTCTGAGAGGGCCAAGAGCATTCCCTCCCAGTCCTGCCTCGGCAGGCTGACTGGCTCCAATCCTTGCGGCAGACAAGCTACCTACCCCAGCTGTGAGATGGAAAAATAGCTCACAGGGTTACTGAAAAGACAAAGATGCATAGGTAGCAGGGTGTGGTGGCCCGTAATCCCAGCAGCTCAGGAGGCCGAGGCAGGAGGATCACCAAGTTCAAAGCAGCCTCAGGTACTTAGTGAGGCCCAAAGCAACTTAGTGAGATCATGTCTCAAAACAAAAAAATAAAAAGGGCTGGGGCTGTGGTTCAGTGGTTAACCATCCCTGGGCTCAATTCCTAGTACACACCCCCCAAAAAAAGCTTAGGGAAATTAACCAGATCCCCTGCCACCTGCCTGAAGGACCACCCCATCTTCCTAAGCCACACTCCTGGTATCTGTTGATAACTCCTCTGCCTTAGACACATCAGGAGCACCAGGAGCACTGGACAGCATCTCAGATTTTCTAGTTCATTCCGCAACTATCTATTTACAGAGGGTGTGAGAGAACACTAGAAAAATATCCCCCAGGGAACAAAGGGAAGAGCGCTCTGGCTCCTCTCATCAATGACCACTTGGAGAAAACACGGGGCACTTGCTGGACATTCGGTCTTTTTTTTTTTTTTGCATTTCCTCTGAGCACATGCTTCTCCTGAAGAGGACACTTAACTGATGAACAGAAACAGCCAGCTGGAGCAGACGATCTCACTGGATCACCAGCAGCAGTAGGGTCCCAACTCCAAATTTCTACCCCTGTTAGGCAAACAAAATTCTTCTACAGATGGGAAAACTCAAGCTCAAACTCAACCAAAGACCTTCCCACTCTTGGTATTTGCTGAGAAACCTAAGAAACTCCACAGAAGATACCATGCGGAAAACGCCCTTCCCACCCTCTAGACAACTGCCGTCTCCTTCCTGAGGCGGGGGGGGCACGGATTCCTGGCCCTTTCTCCCCCTTTCTGAGCACCTTGCACCTGTTAAAGGGGGTCCTTGCAGGACTACCACACACCACCTCCAAGGCCAGCCTGCAAACCTTAGCTTACGTGATCTTGTTGGTTTTCTCCCAAGCTGGTGGCCTTGGAGCCACAGGTAGCAGACAGCAGAGATGAGAGACAGGAGGTGTCATCCCTGAACCAGACTTGGAAGAGAGACTCTACCGGCAAGGAGAGAAGCTTCCCTAGACCCAGACCACTTAACAGCCTGGGGTTATTTGTTACAGCAGCTGGGGTGACCTCAGTGCCACATCTTCCACTCTTCTGTCACCCTCTGAGCAGTTCTGCAAACACTCAAGGAACTTCTATAAACGTCAGGCTCTACGCAAAGCATCAGAGACAGGAGGAGAAGAGGGAAATGGGAAGGGTTTCTGGCCACATGAAGGAGGCCAGGTAATAAGGGACAATACACAGATGTGTCACTTGTGGAGGGCAATTTTATTTGTGAAGAGACGTACGAGTAGTATAGCATCACAGAAGGGCCCTGCCACTTCTAGAGGTCACGTTCTGCCTTAGGCCATTGTATGGCAGTTCAAGTGCCCCCAACCTCTTCTGTCCTCCCATCCAGGAGGCAGGGCACACAGCTTCCCGACGCTGTTAGCCACAGGACAAGTCCATCGGCAGTCACCCACCTTTGTAAGGACCCATTCCTCCTGCTCATCATCCCTCCCTGGCTCCCGTGCCAGATCTTACAATGTGGCTTCAGTTCCACCCTTCGGCTTAAAAATAAACAAATCAAGGACACAGTCTTCGAGAAGTCTCAGTCAGAAGCTCAAGCCCAAACCCTCCCTGCCATGCAAAACCGAGGATGACTCCGTGGCCTAAGGACTTTAGATTACAAGACATTCGGCTGCTGCCTGATCTCCAAAACGGAGCTGAGCAGCTCCGCCAGGTGCGAGCCCGCGGTCTACTCTATCCAGAGTCCCGACCGCTTTCCCGCAGATGCAGCATCCAGGGCCTGCGGAGGGCAGCGCCTTCCTCAAAGGGGCTGTGTTCCACGGGACCAGCGCACACCAAAACACCCTCAGGACACAGTGACGGAAGAGCCTTTTCATTTTGCGTTAAACTTCTACAGGGGAAGAAAAGCAGCAGCAGCAGCAGGAGGAGGAAAGAAAAGGCCACACGGTCACACACCACTGCCACCCAATGCCACGCAGCTCCCACCAGCTGGGCATTCCTCGTCCTGTCACGAGTCTGAAACAGCAAACCTCTGCTCTCCAACCTCCGAACAAACCACTCGCAGACTTCTGCCCGCCTCGTCAGTTTCTACACCTTTTTGAAACACAGATCATCTTACATTCCTTTCCGATGACAGGAAAGAGCTCGCGTGTTTAAAAACATATATCCATTCCTTAGCCTGTGTGCAGAGTGGGCTTCCCAGCGGGAAACTGGCTGACCCCTTAAGTGTGCTCATTCCAAGGAGGCAAAGCCCGTCCCGGGCAGGGGGGCCCTACAGAACGATATCACACGAGAGCCCCTTGCAGCTCCTTAGGAACAGTCCCCATCTGTCACGGGGTTAGCAGGTTTGGGGGTCCTTCCCCCACCATTCCAAGAACAGCAACAAAATGCTCTTCTGGTTGCCCCAAAAATGTCAGTGTGAGGCTGCCCTGGACAGAATGGCTACAGATCAAACTTGTCCTGGCCGAGGATCGGGGTTCCGGCGCCCCCAGTGCAGAGCACAGTGACCGTCAGAGCCTGTCGGTCTCCTGCCTCGCTCAGCCTCCAGGAGCCAAAGCAGGTTGAGATTCACAAGTCAATTGAAATTTCTCTGACATTTATTATTTTTTTTTTCTCTAAAGCAACCCAGGTAAAGTCACAAGGCATAATCAACCCTGACAGTTGCTGTCTGAGCACAAAGGGATGACCTGACTCCTGTGCCCACGCCAGGCAACCAATATGCAGATGAGGACAGAGGCAGCAGCAGGGCAGGTGGCGCAGGCCCTTCCCCTCCAGCCCCACCCCAGGTCCTCTCTGGGGGCCACAGTCCCGGAACAGAGACAAGCAAATCACAAAAACCATGCGAGGGCGGTGTCGTCCGGGACAGCGGCAGACGAAGAATCCTCGGGGAGGCACCTAGGAAGGCCGCCCGGGAATGGCATCCCAAACAAGGAGGAGGTGGCAGAAGCAGGGGACCTGTTCCAGGCTCCACACTCAAGACCATGATCCGAGACCCAAAGGTGGTCCAAACCCGTTTGGCTTGGGCCAGACTAGATAGACTTCGTTTTTCTTCAGTTTCTAACCCGTCCTAATCAAGATGAAACCTCATTTCATTTTAGGTTTCTGATTTCATTGGAAGAAACCAGAGAGGAGCTTTGACCACATCCAGCTGACTCTGGTCCCATAAAAACAAGGCGAGGCTATTTGCTGGCCCTGCTGGCTGTGGAGTTCATGTCCCCACTTCCCGGCGGGAGGGGAGGGTCCACACGTGCAAAGGCCCTGAGAAGGCCCTGAGGTCATTTGAACACATCGCCAGGGGCCCAGAAACACTCAGCCTTGGCTCCAAGGAGCAAAACTTGGTACAATTTCAAATCGCTTTTCTTCAAAGCCACAAAACATCTGAGCCCCAAGAAAGGATGCCAGAGTTCGTACTACAAGGGGCAGATAACAAAACGCAAATAGAAAACAGCCACCCACAGACATCCCAAACACCACACACCAGCAAATGCAAGCAAGCCTGGCACGGGCTCCCAGAGAAGCTCAGCACCAAACGCCGCTCCCTCCGCAGCGGCCCAGCGCAGAGCCGCGTGTCCTGGGCTCGTCTGTCCACGCTGGCACAGCCACTCCAGAGAAGCCCGCCTTTGTACAGTATTCATGGTTCTCAGCATAAACACTACTCTGCTTAAAAAGAAAAACAGTCAGTCAGACTCGAAGACAGGAAATACCACCAGACTCCTTTTCCTCCAACTTTTTTTTAAGAGAGAGGATATATATATGTATATAGAGAGAGAGAAACAATTTTTTATTTAGTATTTCATTTGACTTTCCTTGCTCCAAGACTTTGTTGTGTACGTGGTGCTGGGGTTTGAACTCACGTACTGGAGCATGCTGGGCAAGCGCTCTAACCGCTGAGCCAATGCTCCAGCCCCTGACATGGTGTTGTATAAGAGCAGCTAGGAGACTGGGCTTCTTAAGAAGTCAGAGACAAAAAGAAAACAGGGTCTGGATTGAGGCTCCTTCCATCCTGAATAAGCTATGTGATCTTAAGCAAAACAAACAACTTTCCTGATTCTGGGTGCTGCCCACCATAATGTCTGGGAGGGTGACACGCACACCCTGTGAAGACCAGAACTCATACAAAGTGACTTAAATCTAGCAGGTGGCACCAGAGAGCGCTGGGATTGCACCCATAACCCAGACTCTCTGGCCCAGTGTCTGCCTCTGTCAATCAGAAAGCAGGACAGGGTCCCCTTCTGCCCACGGGGGTGACGCACTGGGAGCAGTTGCAATGAGCGCACCCAAAGCAAGGGAGCCCAGCACACCCTCCCAGTGGCCTCCTCTCGGGATCCCAGGATTCCGCAGGCCACACTCCACGGACACCAGGCTCACACCTTCTCACGCTCCTGAACCCAAGCACAGCAGCTGAGCAAGAAGAGAGGGTGGTTCAGGCTGTGACCTCAGCTGGAGCACGGTCACTGCCCCCAGGCCAGGGTGACCGACATCCTTCTAGCAGGGAAATGGGGACACAGACACTCCACGAAGGCAGGCAAAGCAGCAGCCCAGACTCCCAACAACCAGCAGGACCAGGAGAAGGGCGCAGAAGGACGCACCCTGCCAGCACCTTCTCGTGGACTTCAGCCACAGCACATGAATCTCTGAGGTTTCAGCAGAGAGGAAGAGAGGGACAGCGGTTCCAGTCCCAGGCTGCCTTTCTCCCCGGCACACTTCCCAGGAGAACAACATGTGGCCCTCGGCCTCTGCCCTCCCTCCAGGACAAGACCAGAGCGGCTGCCAGGGATGTGGCCGAGGCCAGCGAAATGCACGGCTGTGGCTTGCACAGCCTGGGCAAGGGGTCAGAGAAGAGAGCCGGAGCTGCCTCGGCAGCAGATCCTGAGAAGACTCCCATTTCCCACCAAAGCCAGGCTATCAGCAAAAGCACAAAGTCACTGCGCAGGAAGAAGCAAGCACCAAAGGAAGTGGAGGGCCCCGCCTCCTAGACTTCGCTCCTTTTACTTTCTGCGTCTGGGGTCCACTGGCGCCCTTTATTTTTAAAATAAAAGCTTTTCCTCCCCTTAAGTCTGTTGGCCTTGACTTTTGTGGCTTGAAGCAAATGCATACACACCCCCAGGTGGCCCTCTACTGGTGGGGTCCATCCCAATAGCCCAGGGTACGTGGAACACACAAGTCAGCAATGCCTCTGAAACACCAGAACTGCCAATCCTCAGTCAGCCCCACACCACACGCAGGATGGGGCTTGTCCTGAAAATCACCTGGCCACCGATGCCTGGCATCACAGCTGGCAGGACCTCGTAAAACTTCAAAATTCCATGTATGGTTTCCATGGTGTGCCTCTCTCACCCCACGGCAAAGCTGAAACAGTGTGAGTCAAAACATCCCGAGTCCATGGCATGTGGCACACGTTTCATTATTCACTGAGGAGCTGAGTTTTGGGACAATCATAAAAGCATATGTAGTAACAAAACAAGGTGCCCCTGATCCTAATCCAGAATCACCCACATCACCATCACCCCAGGCTCTTGACTCTTCCATATCCCCCTATAACAGATACGTGTGTCTTTGTGCATTTTCCAGAATTAAATGACTGCATTAGCATTATTTGGCTTCTTAAAGGGTAAGCTACATCACTGATCCCCCCAGATCCCTCCCTACCATCGCTCCCTCTCATCTAGCTTTAAACGCGTATGAAATGGGCTACAGCGGTGGTTTACGTGCTACTCTGCTTGCCTGGCATATGCAAGGACTGGGTTAAACCCCAGCACCACATATGCAGCTAAGTGTTGGAAAAACAAAGGCCAGATGAAAAAAATAAAATAAAATCAATCTTCTCTCTTTAACAACATGCATACGAAGTGTGCTAGCAACAGACGGCCATGTGGAGGACAGCGTTTAATTCCTCCACTCTGTAATCTACCATGACCACATTTTCTTTTTTATGATGGATATGCTTCTCTGAATCTGCGCCACAAGTTCTAGAACTTTCTTGACACTACACTTAGAGTGTTTCAGCAATTTTTCAAACCATTCCCTCCCATCCCACGCCCTGCCAAAGAAATGCCTAATTTCTACTTATTAAGTCATTAGGTCCAAGCAAATCTGCAAGCATTTACTCATGACGACTTAGTAGCTGTTTGGAAACAGTAAATAAATTAGAGGAAAGAACATGTGAGCCATGGCAGAAGCCCCTGTCGCAAACTGTGTGGCTTCTCGAATCCTGAAAGGAGTCTGGATCCTGCCCTTGTTTTCTGTCCCACGTGGCTTTTTCCAAAGGCATATCTGCATTATGCCATTGCAATTACCAAAGCCAAGCTCTGCCGAAAACCCAGGCAATCAATGGGAATACAACACACCTCCAAACAAAACCACAAGCAGTCTAGCAGCTTGCACAGGGTCCAACAGATGCTGCTGGTCACTGGATGTCCCCGCCACAGCTCGGTGAGCTTTCAGCCCTGCAGCACCACCACGGACAGCTAGGAATGGCCTCTGACCTTCACAGGGGTCTATTCACATACACACACCTCAGGATTGAGTCCCCGTTCCCACGCGGGATGGACGAGCGGCTCACACGCACACAGATAAATTTTTGCTTTGCTTTGTTTTTTGTAGCAGGGGTTGACCCTAGGGGTGCTTAACAACCGAACCACCTCCCCAGCCCATTTTACTTTTTATTTTGAGACAGGGGCCTCTCTAAATTGCTGTGGAGGGCCTCAACCTGGTGATCCTCCTGCCTCAGCCTCCCAAGATGCTGGAATTACAGGCAAGCACCACCATGCCTGGGGGGCACAAATGTTTTGAGAGATCACCTGCCCTGTCTGGCACTGGAAGGTTCTATGCTTAATTTAGAAACCAATGGGCCCACAAGAGAAAGTCTATCCCAAAACAAGCGGTTCACTGACCTTTACAATTAAAAAAAAAAAAATTAACCATTAAGGCTTTCTCACATGAGATGAACCGGACAAGCATATTTTAACCTCAGATCTGCAAGCAGCAGCCAAGAGGCCAACGTATTATTGTACTAGTTTAGAGAAGATTCCACTTTTCTTGGTACTGAGTATTCTACTTCGGGCCGACGTTCCAAGTCCCCTCGGTGAGCTCACTGTCTGCCCACTCTTCTGAGTGTCTGTCCTCCCTTGTTGCTGCTTTGTAGCTACGGCTTCCTATATGCGCACGTGCCCAAAGTCCTCTGGGCAAACACATCGAGAGAAGACAAAGGGAAGGGGCCCACACGGTGGCCTTGACCTGCCACAGATGAGACAGAACCGCGTGCGCCAGCTGGACCTATGAGCTCGGCTCTGCCCCTCACCCCATCTTAGCTTCTGCTGAAGCCCGGGGGGGATCCTGCAGCACAGAACACTCGCAGAGCTCTGAATACTCAATCCATTGTCCCTGCTAGTGGCAGGGAAAATGTGCCATGCTACCAACCAACGAAGAGGAACATGAAAGAACACGGTCACCTGAATCAACGAGGCCACCTGCGCTCAGCAAGTGGACAGAGGAACTCCCGACTCCCAAAAGGTGTGACGGATACAGGCCACCGTCCAGCCCGAGAGACTGGATGGGTGGCACAGGGCTCAGTGGAAGGCACTTGCCTAGCATGTGCAAAAGCCTGGTTCAATTCCCAGCACCTCCAAAAGATAGGAGAGAGAGCCAGGCACACTGGTGCATGCTTGTAATCCCAGCCAAATGGAAGGCCGAGGCAGGAGGATCGCAAGTTCAAAGCCAGTCTCAGCAAATTAGGGAGGCCCTAAGCAACTTAGTGAGACCTTGTCTCAAAATAAAAAATAAAAAGGGCTGGGGAGGGGTCTCAGTGGTTAAGCGCTCCTGGGTTCAATCCAGAATCCCCTAATAAATAAATAAGGGGGGGCCTGGACTCTCTTTCCAGAAACGTCTTGGCAGGACCAGACAGGCCCAGGATGCTCCATCCTAACTCTGCTGGGTTTCTACAGGAGTTCACTTCAACTTGCTAGAGAATGCAAATACATTAAAAAAGAAGCCAATTAAGACACAAGTGTTTAAAGACACAAGGATAATTACAAATGCATTATTCATACCTAATTTACAAGATGAACTTCTTTCCGTAAAATATTAAACTGTTTACATGCAGGGTGGGAAGACAATTTCCAAACGGTTCATGTCCAACCACAAAGCAACCCCCGCGGAGGACCAGGCGACCGCCCCTGGACCTCAGCCTGGACTGTTTGACCTCAAGATATCTACTTGACCCCATAGAAATGCAGACTCGCCTGCTATAAAATCCTAAACAGTAGGGCAGACAAGGTCACAGGGTCAGAGTGAGTATTAACGGGTCACTGTGCGGCCCACTTGGGAGCAATTACTTCCAGCCATGGCTAAGTGGACACTTGATTGAATGCCACTAAGACAGCTCACATCCCAGGGTAACAATCCTCACGGCGATTAAGAATTAAAGCCCCTATGATTCAGCCTTTATTACTCAAATGAACCTAACTCTTCCATAAAAAACTCTTGGTGTATGCCTGATGCAGGGCCTAAATTGAAATGCCACCTCATTAAACAATAATATCTAATTTTATCTAAATGAATTTTCATGAAAGTGCACCACACAGCTCAGGAATTTTTAAAATGAATTATCACAAGTGATACATAATTTCGCCAAAACTGGGGCAGGAAAAAAAATTAGCTTTAGGAATAAAAGGAAATATCAATGTTGAATGAATCGCCTCTTCTCCACAGCTAGAGAGGGCAACAGAGGCCACCCACAGTTGCTGTAAGACCATGACAACCTGTTTCTAAGAAATCCCCTGATTCTCACTCCTGACAGATAAGTGCAGTTACAGGCAGTGGTTCTACCTACTGGCCAAACGCCAGGGGTGCTTTGAAAACATATGCAGCAACTCGGGAGGCTGGGAGGCTGAGGCAGGAGGATCGCGAGTGCGAGGCCACTCTCAGCAGCTTAGGATGATCGCAAGTTTAAACACAGCCTCAGCAATTTAGGGAGGCCCTGAGCAACTTAGCAAGACCTTGTCCAAAATTAAAAAATCAAAAGGGCTGGGGAGGTGGCTCAGTGGTTAAGCATCCCTGGGAGTCTAATCCTTGGCACAAAAAAAAAAAAAAGAAAGAAAAAGAAAAAACAATAAAACAATACACACGCGCGCACAATTCAAATGCAGACTTCAGGGCCTCGGTCCAAACCGCCTGCAGTTGAGGCCCCGGGAGGTGATTCTGTGTTTAAACTCCCAGTCTTTCTCACATCCCGCCACCTAAGAGCCCAGGCCACACCACCAAGGTCCACAGGAGGCCGGGCGACCGGGGCAGACTCAGCACCTTCCTTCCTCTTTCATCTTCCCTTATTTCATAATCTTCCCAAGGCCCTGCGTGTATTTTTATCATCATCTTCTACTTAGGGCCAGTGATTCATTTCCTAATTACAATAATCAATGTACAGTTTCTTTTTGATGTCAAATGATTCACATTTTTAAAACTCAAGCAAGTCAAAGAAATTATTAATTCAAAACCAAGGGCTCCAGTCATATTTCTTCATGCCAAATCACCAAAATGACAGTGGCACCAGAGGTGAGGGCCTGAGGCCCCTGGGGCCAGCTCACCCTTCTGGTCACTTGCAGGACCCATGAACACAGGAGCAGGCCCAGGCCTGTCCCTCGGCTGACTGGTGGCCTTTCTCTGCCAGGGAAATCCTGAGAACTACACTGACAGGTACAGGCCTCAGCCGGCCCACCAAGTGCTTCTGTGGACTAGAAAAGAGGTCCCGGGACAGCCAGCCCTGCTAGACACCGTGCAAAAATCAGAGACCGCACTCTGGGCTAGGGTGACTCGGAAAGGCCCAGGGGACCCCGCTCACCCCTCGCCACACACACGAATGCAGGCTCAATTTCACACCAGGATAGTGAGTCAAACCAGCAGCGGGTGACTTGTGGCTGTCGGGCCAGCCCAGGACCAGGAGCAGCACACACAATGAGTTTGAGAAAGCTAATGGTTGTCCCAAGCACTACCAGCAGGAGCAACCGGAAACAAGACACACCCTGGCCTCCCCCGCCCTGCGAGGAGCGGCCCCCAACATCACGCTCCAGGTCTCCGCCCACGCTGGAGGTCTGGCTGGAGGACCTCGCCCAGGAAGGCAAGGGTGACGCAAAGAGCTGGGAACCAAGCACCAAGGTTCAGACAGAGGTTCAAGTCCACCTCCACCCATCTGGACAGGAAAAGCACCACCGGGTAACAACCCAGGTCCTTCTGCGCCTCCCCTCTTGAACCCAAGAAAACAAAAAACAAAAAACCACAGCAAAGCCTTACAGTATAATCGGATAAGTCCGCTGTTGTTTTTCCCCCAATGGAAAAGACAATGTGTGCAGGAGACGCGCACACACGTGCACGCACGTGCACACATACACACGCACGCATGGACATGCACACACACAACGCTGGTGTTACACTTGGTCATTCTTTGACAAAGGATCCAAAACGGAATGCCATGGGGGAGCCTTGTTTAGACTTAAAAATTGCCCTCACTTTCAAACAAGTCTTCCTATACCGCCTACACTTGACTTCAAATAAATTAGTTTCCTTCTAAATTATAGCTTGCCCTGTGTACACGCTCGCTAACCCATGCTTTAATTCGCAGATGGTAATTTCACAATAACGATGCAAACATTGGGTCATTCGGAAAGAAAGACGCTGGTGTCTTCAGGCCAGGAGGGGCCAGAGTGGGCCGGGGATCCGTGCAGCGAAGGTGCTGCCGTCTTCAATGCTCACTCACCTGGACCCGCAGCTCCAGCGCAGACACCCGCCTGGCCTCCCTTCGTCCTCTCTATGAAAACATGTTTGTGCTCACGCCTCCCGGCACTTGTGAGCGTTCAATAAAAACAACTCCAGTAAATTGCTGACAAACAGGTAATGCAAGTTGAAAGAATCCCCTAACTTTCAGACTCCAAGCTCGGGAAAGAGAAGCTCAAGTTAAAAGATGCCCCCCAGGTCGCCCGATAAACATGTTTTCTCGAGGAGAATGTGAAATGCATAGCAAAGCAGACACTTAACTAATTTTAAATGCCTAATTATATGCCACCTAAACAGAATTATCAAGAGACTTGATTGACTTCTACAGAACCGTGATTGCCACGGAGCAAAGCCAGAGTACTAATAAATAATGTTTGACCTTCTAGTGTCCTCAAAAGTCATTCACAACATCTAAGTATGAGGACCCGGGTGGGCACTGCGTTCCAGTACCACCAGGGAGCACAAACGTCCCAGATGGCTGGGGACTTATGATTCGGACTCATCTGTCCTGAATGAGGGGGGACGATGGGAAGAAACCCAGAGGCACTTAACCACTGGGCCACACCCCCATCCCTTTTTATTTTTGTTATTTCGAGACAGGGTCTTGCTCAGTTTCTTAGGGCCTTGCTAAGCTGCTGAGGCGGGCCTCAAACTCACAATCTTCCAGCTTCAGTCTCCCGAGTCCCTGGGATTGCTGGTGTGCACTCCCATGCCTGGTGAAATGAATGGTTTTTAAGACAGGTCCACAGAAAGGAACTCAAGTACCTGACTTCACAGAACTGAGAAGTCAAGGCTCCTGGGGGTGGGGCTGGCTGTGCATTGGGAGCCAAAGGGGCTCTTCACTGTGTTTTCCAAGAAAGCCCTCAAGCCCTAAGTGCCTCTGATGAATAGCAACTGGGGAGGGTTGGACCATGAGGAATGCTAAGTGGAGGGACATTTCCGGTTTGGAAAGACATCTCCACGTAAGGCCAAACATAAGCCCCAGGGGCACGCTACGTGTGCAAGACACGATGCGGATTCCAATGCAGCCACATTTTCTAAGACAGACAAAGGAACTGCAAAGCCAAATCTCCAAAGCCAGATTCAACCTGGGCGAAGTCCAGATTCCTCCCCGTCCACCAAGGTATTTGCTGTGCACCCGCATGACTTTTCCAAGAGTTTCCAGCTGGAGAAGCACAGGAAGGGCTGAAACCTGTATCAGCTGGACATGCTGGCCCCTGTCAGTACTTCCGCTCACAGTTAGGTCTCCATTAAACCAAAGGCTCAAGGCCCAGCTCCAGCACCCCTGATCCAAAAATCTGAAATCCAAACCACTTTGCCCAACATGTCAAAAAGTTTCAGTTTCAGATATTCTGATTAAGATTGCTCAACAGGTAAAATCTATGTAAATACTCTAAGAATCTCCGAAATCTAACACATTTTCGGTCCAAAGCATTTGAGATAATGATTCGCCACTGGCACCAATGCAGGTATTGCCTTGAAAAACACTATTTGGCTCTCTTTTGGAAAACCCACCAGACCTTTTCCCGGTGACCTAGGAAGACTTGCGCATTTGGTCTAGGTTTTCTGGGCAGGATCCCTAGATTCCCTGGAACCTTTTATATGCTAATGGGTGGAGGATCCTCAAGATCTCACAATGGGGGTCCACTGCCCAGGGGAATTAATCAGTGGATAGGAACTTTCAGCTCAACCCAACTCCAGCTTCCAAGGAGACAGGGGCTGAAGGTGGTTCTGATCACCGGTGTCCTCGTCAAACACGCTACAGTAGTAAAGCCCAAGGAGACAGCGTGCTAAGCAGGTGGAGGTGCCGGGAGAGTGGCGCATCCAAGTGTCCCAGAGCATCTTCTCCAGTCGGATCCTTCGTAATGAGCATCCTCCACAATACACAAGTGACCACAAGTGCTTGCCTGGATTCTGCGAGCAGTTCTAACAGAAGACTAAACCTGGGCTCACGGGAGCCTCTGACTTAGCTGAAAGGCACTGCACACTGGAGGAGTTTGGGGTGAGGGCCATATAACCCTACGGTAAATGCAGTGTGGGCCACACCCTCAAGAAAGCCAAGTCAGGTGCGGTGGCGCATCCCTGCAATCCCAGCTACTCGGGAGTCTGAGGCAGGGGATTGCACATTCCAGGCCGTGGTGGGCAACTCAGGAACAGTCTGTCTTTAAAAAAAAAAGGAAAGGAAGAAAGGAAAGAAAGCCCCACTCTCCAGGGAAAGAGGAAGAAGCAACCACACAATTTTCCCTTCTCTCCAACTGTGCACCATCTCGGAAATGATCGCAGATCACAGCTTTGGAATTAAGATTCCGCTACAGCACCCAATGGCACAGCTAAAACTCGCTCTCCACTTCCTCGTGTCTCAACCAGAGCGTGCGTGTGAATAAGACCTTTGTTCGCCATTCCCCCTATCTCTGCTTCCAAGGAGGGGCAGACATAAATAAACATAATTTCTGCTGGAACTGGAGCTCAAGGCAATGCCCAAGCAAAGTAAGAGCTATCAGTTCAAATCGAGGCTTAGGATTCAATTCGTAGCCAAAATGAGGTGAGATTTTCAGAGGGATCACCTGCCAAGGTCACCTGGAAGGGCCTGCCACTCGCTCCCGCCTAGCTACAGCCAGGAGAGCAGGGTCTTAGCAAGGAGCCACTCAGCCATGTGCCTGGCTCTAGGGATGGCTGTGAACTCGGGCTGTTCCCAGAGAAGAAACTGCAACCCTCCTGGCACAGAGTGGCTGCAGAGCGAGTCATTTCCAACGGTCCCTGGTTTAAGCAGAAATGAGTGGCGAGAGAGAAAGGGGAAGAAAGAGAGAGCCTCCTAAGGCAAGCTGACTGGGCCCTGCTGGGACACAGAGGCCAATGAACAAGGAGCTGGGGCGGCCCTGACAGCCTTCCTCTTGCCTCCCTGGCTACCCGTGGGGTTATCTGCAGTGTGATCGTTGGGGAGGGAAATGATTTATCAGTCCCGAGGAGGTAAAGGTGGCAATCTTCCAGCCAGAGTGCCTGGGACGGGCCAACACGTAAGAACACACGGAAGGGCAGGGCTGGGAGGGTGCTGTGCGGGCACGGGCATCTGTCCACCCCAGACCCGGGTCCGGGATCTAATGGGGCCACACCTCTCTGTGAAACCCACAGCTCCCTGCACGCTGTGTGCTGTCCCCTCTCAGCTCTGAGAACCTCACTCAACTGCCATGGGCTCAAACCAGGAGGGCTCAAAGTGCCCGCAGCCTTCTCCTCTCCCCCTCTTCCAGAAGGTTCCCCCGACCTGGAACACCATTCAACACACCCATGCAGCCACTCAGACACAGAAAGTAGACGGTCCCGGAGCCCAGACCCTCTCCCCAACCTTCACTTTTTCACCCAAAACTATTGAATGACTTTTTTTTTTGTTTTTAACTCGGAGCAGTCTGAGTTTCCTTAAGGCAGAGAATTTTAAAAATAACTTGCTTACTAAAACTCTCCTTACTGCGAAAACCTCCTCCCAGTTCAGTCCAGCCCCACCCCCCCCACCCCTGGCAGCGCACAGGGAGGAGATGAAAGAAAGTGGGGCCTTTAGTTTCTCCCCCTGCATTTGGCAGGAAAAGCAAAGGGAAGCCGCCACTCCTGGTTCCCACCTGCCCTGCCCCTCTCTCCAGAGAGAACAGAAAGCACCTTAAGCAGCAACCAGGCTGACAGGGCCACCCCACTCCCTGCGCACAGCTGATGCCTCACATTGGTTCCTAAGCATAAATTGGGGATAGGGGACAGGAGGCACTCACAGGATGAGGCAAAAGCTTCATCCTTCAAGGAAACCAAAATGAGTCAAATTCAGCAGTTCAGACCATAGGACCCTGCTGGTGCATCTCGCTGTTAGCAGAAGCAAGGAGTTTGGAATCTACTAGAGGGGCTGGAGCAGCAGCTCAGAGGTTAAGGAGCTTGCTTGTCATGCGTAAGGACGCGAGTTCGAATCCCAGCACCACACATACAACAAACAGTTGGAGCAACCAAAGCCACATTAAAAACCAAATAAAACTGATTATCTCTCACTGTCCCTCTCTCAAAAAAAGAAAGAGAAAGAATCTATCTACTGGAAGTGACTCTGAAGTTTTAGTAGAATGAGCTTTAGCAATCACCGCTGCCGCAGTTAACCAGCAGCCTCGGAGGCACCAACTGCCACGGAATCAAAAGAGCCTCCTTTCAGCATCTCACGGCTGTTCAGGGGCGAGGCATGTCCCGGGGCCTCTGTGTCCCTGGAGCATCTTCAACACCACAACTCTACTTCTACACGAGGATTCTTGGATGTTTTTAAAGACTCAGTAGCACAGACTGGAAGAAGGGAATGCAGCTTCCAGACAAATTTCAGGCCATTTTTTTCTTTTTACGCAAATAAAGGAAGTTACTGAATACATGAAGGGAGTCTCCAGGGAATCAAGAAATAAATAACAGGACTCCAAATTTCTTTTTATTTAGATCCCACGCCCTCAAAAATGGATTAAAGGTGATTGCAGCCCACAGTGAGTAACAGAAAAGGCCCTGCCTCTCTCCAATGGCTCAGAACCCAAAGAGCTGGGGATATAAAATTTTATTTATGTTTGTTTATTTGCTTATTTTTTTGGAACCAGAGGTTGAACCCAGGGGCCCTTAACCTCTGAGCAATCCCCCCAGCCCATTATTATTATTATTAATTTTGAGACAGGATCTCACTAAAGTCCTATGGGCTTTGCTAGATTGCTGAGGCTGGCTTTGAAGTTCTGATCCTCCTGCCTTGGCCTCCCGAGCTCCTGGGAATACAGGTTTGCACCACTGTGCCAGGCAGAAAAACTTACTTTTAAGGTTGTTGAAATGGCCCAACAGATTTCTCCTAAAAGCAGTATTCTCAAAACTGAGTTTGGACAGACAGATCCAAGTGCTAAACTAAAAGCTGCCATTCTGTGCGAGGGATCAGGGGAGTTGTTGATCAGGGACCTTAAGCTACAGTTAGACAGGAGCGAGAAGTTCTGTGATGCCCAATAGGGTGACTGTACTTGACAACGATGTACATAAATTTCAGAGCTCGAGGAAACATGTCTCACAGTAAAGAAATGACAACCAGAGCCAGGCACAGTGGCACACACCCGTAATCCCAGTCTCTGAGGAGGCTGCAGCAGGAGGATCACAAGTTCGAGGCCAGCCTCAGCAACTTGGCGAGGCCCTGTCTCAAAATAAAACTAAGTAACGGGCTGGGGATGCGGCTCAGTGGTAAAGTGTCCCTGGGTTCAATCCCCAATACCAAAAAAAAATAAAAATAAAAATAGCCAGGTGCAGTGGCACACACCTGTAATCCCAGCTCAGGAGGCTAAAGCAAGGGGATCTCAAGTTCAAGGCCAGCCTCAGCAACTTAGCAAGACCTTGCCTCAAAAGAAAAAATAAAAAAGGTCTGGGGATGTGGCTCAGTGAGTAAGCACTCCTGGGTTCAATCTTGGGACCAAAAGTGTAAAAATAAAAAATAATGTATTTTTAAAGACTGAACAGCAATTAAAACAATGGTGCCTGCTATGGGAGGTGACCTATAATGTGCTTAGCCTGCTTCCAACAAGATGTGCTGTCGACACACGGAACCGACACAGGGGCCCCATTGATCCACACCGTTCTTACGTCTTTACCTTATGCATCAGCTAAAAATGAACAGTTTGAATTCAGCCTTCAAAAGGCAGCTCCTCAGCAGGTCAAGCGGGTGTGGACAGGCGAGGGCATCTGAACAATCTGCACAAGTCACTCTGCTGCAGACCCTAGGAAACACTATTTGAGTCCCCGCCACACTCAGGGACCCGACTTCAACAGCAGCTTTTGTAGGATGTGGGGATTTTTGTTCCAAATCAATCAACCCCGCCCTCAAACTAAGCCAAGTGTGAGCATTTTCCGGATGCAGCCACAACTCAGAGACAGAGCGAGCGGACTGAGCAGGGGGCACTGCAGGCCTGAGCAGGGCCCATCAGGCCCTGGTCCCTGTACAGACGGAGGTCTGGTGAAATCATCTCGCATTCACACTGAACTCATACAAAGGGGCCCACGCAGCGGGAGGAAGAGCAAGAGCTGAAAACCTGATGGCCCCCAGGGCTCACGGTCCCTACAGGCCCACCGACCCTGGGCATCTCATTTCACTTACTAAGCAATGTTTGCCCGACACGCTGACCTCCAGGCAGGAGGCGACTCATCCAAGCCTCCTTAAAGAGAAAAATCTCCAGAAGAGGTCCCTCTGAGCTCAGGGTCAGCGGCCTAGGAAGCAGCTCAAAGCAGATGCGTGGCCAGGACAGGAATGAGACGTGACAGGACTCTTCCAACCCCACTCCCCACGTCAGCTCCCTTCTGATGCAAGGCAGCATCCCTGGGGTCCGAGGATATTCCCAGCATCCTTCTAGAAGCCAACAAGGCCCAGTCAGCCCCTCCCTAGGCACTCAGCTACCTGCAACACCAGATGGAGAAAGAACGCGAACCTCACAGAATGACACAGGACAGAATGCCCATCCTCTCAGTCTCAGGGACCACGGGTGACCTGCGGGGCCACCATAAAAGACCCTGTATAGACATAATGTCAAGGCAGTCTGCAGAGAGGAGAGAGAATCATGAAAGCACAGCCCAGCAGCAGGAAGACACAGAGGGACAGGAGAGGGCGTCTTCTGTGTGAGCTCTAGTTTCCCGTTTCTCTACACGTTTCATGACACAACTCCAAATGGTTCCAACAAATTCCCCTCCGCTCCTTATAACCAAATAATCCCTCCAAGTGTCATCTTTAAAACATTTTAGGCCCAAGAAGGAAATTTCCTGGACTCTCAGGAGTTCCCTTGGGACACAGAACACCACCCTTCCCACCCTCCTCGTCCCCGACCCCTAAGATGGCCAGGGCTGCGTCTCCACGCCCAGACACTCGAAGCCACCGCCAGGGTCCTCCTCCGACAGGCTCTCAATGTCAGAACTCTGCAAAGTCCACACTACTTGGAAGGGAAACAGTGTCAGAGTCAGGACTCTGGTCTCAACCACATAATGAGTCATAAATAAAGAGTATACATTAATCACTTGGAAATTTTTTTTTCTGGTTCCTTTCCTGGGCTGTGGGGGTAGTTGTTGCTCTGTCTTGGAACAGCACAGTTTCCAAAGGACAATGCTCAGATGCACGCGGTGGTAACGAGGGGTGTCTGAGACTCGAACTGCACCCTAGCAGGCATCACATGCTTCTGCCATGGCTGGGAAGGGTCCCAGCACTGCTGAACACGTTTCTGGTGGCCATGACGCGAACCCCGCATGGTGATGGTCTGTCCTTGGGACCAACAGCAATTGGAGTGGGAAGAGAGACCCCGTGCACAATACCCCACTTCCCTGGCAGCATCCCAGGAGGGACGGTCACACAATGCTCATGCAGAGACAGCAAAGCCACTTACCTGCCCGGCCGCCTCTCCTCCTGCCCACCTGAGCCATGTAGGCAGGCCAGGCGCACACCGGGAGTGCAGGCTGGCACACAGGGGAGCTGAGGCACGGAGAGATCTCCAAGGCAAGGCGGCCGGCTGCTCCAACGTCCCAAAGGTGCTGACCAAGTTCTGGGCATTAGACAGAACAAAGAGGCTGTAAAAAAAGCCACTGCGGAGGGTTTAGAGGGTGCCTGGCCAACCCGCCTGCGAAGACGGATGGTACCGGGAGATCACACAGCTTCCAGCTGGATCCCGGGTCAAAAGGTGGCTGAGGCATTGCCTTCCCAGAAGCAGTGAGTCACAGGGAAGTCTGCGAGGGAGGCAAGGTGGCGGTTTGTCTGCCCTGGGCTCAACGGCCTAGCCTTGGCTTAGCCCTACGGAAAGGGTAGCAGACAGAAAGACAGCAGTGGCCATTCAGAAGGACTGGCACCCTGCAGGGACCAGGCCCGGCGAGAGGAGGAGGGGTAGCATGAGGTGATGGGCACGGCATGGGGCAGGGATGGCCGGGTCCCCAAGGGCCAGGCAGGAAGACGGCAGTCCAGGCTCATGGGTTCTGGAACCAGGTCTGGCCCTGACGGCTGCTCTGTGGCTCCTGCCTCAGCCCTGGAATTCTGAGCCACCCAGTCTGTGTGACAGGGACAATCTGTGCCCCTGGAGAGGGTCCTGGGATGCATGTCAACTTTTCAGGCCGACTGCACAGTAGGGCTACACCCCGCTTTCCCCAGACCCTGAACAGGGCAAGATTTTCACATTCTTACACTGTAGGAGAAAGAAAGGAAGAGAGCAAGATGCTGCTGTATGAAGCCGAAATCTGTGTCTAAATAAAGTTTTATTGGCACAATGCCACACACACCCCCACTTACACAGTCTCAGCTGCCCTTGGGCTGCAGCCTGCATGAAGGAGAGGAGAAAAGGGGGAGCTGGGGGGCCAAGGTGGTTGCTAGCTGACCCTTCCCTGTGCCAGCTGACAGAGAGCCGTCACAGCTGAGACTGCTTTACAAATAGAGACAATGAAATGTTGTCACCCAGCGCATGGCATAAAATCCAACCTTTGAAACTACACAGCTGAACAGTGTCTTGAACGTTCGAGACCTGCGAAACCAACCCACACTCTTGTTTAGGACGGTTTTACCACCCATTCGCAGCTACTCCCCATCCTCCCTCTCCTCCCCAGCTCCCAGGAGACACAACTCATTTCTGCCTCAGGTGCTTTGCCAACTCTCGGGATGTCACATAAATGGGGTTAGTTAACCCGTGACCCCTCATGTCTGGCTTCCTTCAGCACGCTTCCAAAGTTCACTGGGTGGCACAGGGAGTCCTACTTTGCCGCTTTTGGTGGCAGAGTGACATTCCATTTCATGCGTAAATCATGCCTTACTTGCTCACTGGTTGAAAGCACTAGTTGTCTGCACGTTGGGGCTATTATCAGTAATTCCTCAAGACTATTTACGTTCGATATCTTGTGACATGATTTCATTCTCTCAGGTATACACCAAGGAGGGCAATTGCGGGTTACAGGGTCCCTTGTTAACCTTTTAAGAAACTGACCCATTTCACAAGCCACCAACGTGCAAGAGTTCAAATTTGCACCAACGCTCATTGGTATCTTTTAAATTCTGCCACCCAACGGGTGTCAAGTGGCATGTCCCCATGATTATGATTGGCACTTGTTGGAGACTAGCAATGAGCACCTTTCCTGTGTTATCTGCTATCTATACGTCTTTCTTGGAGAAGTATCTACATGGAACGTCCCCCTTTAACTGCGTAGTCTTCATCGTTGTCACATCAGACTCTTCCCAGATACATGACTTGCAAGCTCCCAAAAGCTTCGGCAGGAACGAGGCCAAGCTGTCTAGTGCGCCTTTGCTGGTGGTGCTGTGTCGTATCCAAATCCCCCACATATCACAGCAGGGAGATCTGCTCTTGACTTCTTCCGGGAGTTTTATGCTCAGGTCGTTGGCACACTCGTGGTGAGGAAGTGTCCAGCTGAACTGGCTCAGGACCTTGCTGAGAACCAGCTGATCATGACTGCTTCTCTTCCGCTCGTCTACACCTCTACCCTCACTCGATCAAGATCTGTCAACTTCCCTCTTTTCCAGATGTGTTTGGCTATTCTGTTGCCATGGTAACAACACTGAGCCCCCCAGTGCATGAACGTGGGGCAGCTTCCCGCTGACTTGTGCCTTCTGTAACTTCTCTGATAATGTGTGGTTTTGGTGTAATGCTTTGCACTTTGTTTAATGAATGCGTCCCCAGGTATTTCTGATGCTACTGTAAATGAAAATTCCTTGAAATCGTTTTCACCGGTCGGAGTCTGAACGCGCAGATGTGGAAAGACCACAGACATGTATGCAGAAAGCAAGGACCAGCTCTGAAATCTTCAACCCAGCCCTAGGCTGGTTTAACAGTGTGTTCTGCAGATGTCACTGATTATGAGGCAAAAGGCAACTGTACAACAACGTAAATGGCGTGAGGACCCCCATGAGGTGACAAGCGCTCTTTTAGCTTATCCAGCTACAAAGTTCAAGGAAATGTGGCCAAACCAGGAAGAGCATCACGACAGCAGGACCAGAGGACCCTGGGCACTTTGCACACAGCACAGGTCCTCCCGACAAGGAGGTCCAGAGGTCAAAGGAGGAGGCTGGGAAAGGTGCTGAAGGTAAGGGGACAGGGCGAAAGGGGACAAGGCGCATACACCAACCTCCTCTGCAGAAGAAAGCAATGGAGCTGGCTTTGTATGGCACTTAAAGCTCCCATGGCTTTCCTCTCCTCAAGAACATGGGTAGCCAGGCACAGGAGTGCACACGCCTGTAATCCCAGCAACTTGGGAGGCTGAGGCAGGAGGATCGCAAGGTCAAGGCCAGCCTGAGCAACTTAGTAAAGCCCTAGGCAACCTAGGGAGACCCTGTTTCATAAAAAAAAAAAAAAAAAAAAATAGGTGGGACAGGGGATGTGGCTAAGTGGTTAAGTGTCCCCTGGGTTCAATTCCCAATACCAAAAATAAAAAAGTAAACAATTAAACTCATAAACTCATGGTGGTTGTCTCATTGGTTTCCTCTGTCACTAGTCCTAGCCCCTGTGAAACTTCAATATGTGTCCAGTAGCAATCATGCTTGCAATTCGGAATCACGACCTTGTCCCAGCCCATGGGCCCCAGAGTGATGTGATACGCTGGGCAATGGCAGCCCCTGGCCAGCCACATGTTCAAGAGGCCAACAAAGGAGCCTCTCCTACCGGCAGTGTTGCTGAGCTGGGAGGCTTGGTGGGCCAGGCACATTAAACGCATCTTCCACCTAGTTTCTCAGCTCACGATGGGTTTATCAGGACAGGATCCACCGTAAGTTGAGGAACAGCTGTTATTACCACAGTACTACTGCCGGGACCTGGAGACAGTCACAGGGACCCAAATTGACAAGGCTGGTTCTTAAAGCCAGGAGACCCAACTCCAAACCTAGCTTAGAGCTGGGCACAAGTAGACGCAGCATACCCACTGTTCTGCATCCAGTGCAGTGAGGAACGTGTTCAGCTAGAACTCTTATACTAAACACGACTCAGAGTTGGGAAGAAGCGACCGTCCTTGACTCCCTGGGGCCAACAAGTGAAAGGGTAGGAAATCTACAACCGAAGAGCATGAACATTTTGCTAGGAAAACCTTAGAGAGCCTAAGGCCTGTGATGGCTGCATCCCTGCAGTCAGGGGGGCAGCGCTGGGTGTGAGTCCCAGATCTGTCTCAGGTCCCTCGTGACCGTCAACTGCCCGCCCACCTCCGCACAGCTCCACCAGCCCTGCAATCCTGCAGACTTGCTCTTCCCAGCCTTCATGACTGGGGAGCTGACTTCCACTGCGAGCAGATTCACCCCTTTATAGTGCACCGGTCACCTATGAAAATGGGCAAAGCGTGTGTGGGCACCTTTAGTGGCGCCGTCAGCCGGAAAACCAGCTCTTCTGAAAACAGAGCAGAAAGGGCACGGGAGCCGGGCGCAGGGCTTGCTTTGATAAAGCCCATCTTGAGCGCTCCTCCCCGGCTGGGCACATTCTAAATCATTTCTTTGCTTTCACATAGTAAATTCTCCACTGCATGTCTAGGTAGGCTGCGGATCAGGTTACAACGTGAAGGACAATCTGCACACTTCCATCTGCTCCTCAGAACAAAGTCAGAGATGTGAAATGTGAGCAGAGACGGAGACCACTCTCTCTGCTCGGCAGACACGGGAAATGTCACAGAAACAAATCTTCCGAGAGAATCCGAGACGCTGGAATGCATCATTCACCAAAATCTGCTCTGCGAGCAAGAGCTGGGGATGCAGGGGGTGGGGGTGAGACAGAGAGAGAGAGAGAAAGAAAGAGAGAGAAACACAAACAAACCAGCCCAGGGCAGGGACAAAATGCTGTCCCTAACAGAAGTGGATGAAAAGTTGAGGGGAAAAAAAAAAAAACAACGTACTTAGTCCACCCTAAAGTGATACTGCTGTCATTCTTGTCAAATGACTCCTAAAAAGAAAGAAAAAGAAAAAAAAGAGGAAGAAAGAAAGAAAGAAAAGGAGGGAAAGAAAGACCGCCATCTCCCTGCTCTTTACTGACACAGTGCTGCCTAGCTTTTAGGCCTCAAAATTCAACACTCCGGGTTGAACTGTGGTCAAACCCCTGCCACATGGCACGGGGCCACACACGACAGATTTTTCAGTATGAAAGAAACCAGCAGGTCCAATACAAACACAGGCTTTCCAATATATAAAATTAAGAAAAGCCAGGGTCTGTGCAGAAAACGTTAAAGCGGTTTATATATCAAAATCAGGAGGTTTGACCAGAAACGCAGAATTAAAATAATTTATAAAAATGGTTCAACAATGAACATTTTCCTCCCTGAAAAAACAACACCCTTAATGTTTTTCGTATGGCACATAAATTTCACAATACCTGCAGGACTATTCTCACCGGGTGAACCAGCACCACTGGTCTCCTTCAGCTCTTAAGTGTACTACAATTCTTGCCTGTTCACGGCATTTTCTTGTTGTTTGCACCCAATGTAATGAGCTTTGGAGAACAAGAAACAAACCACAATAAAAAGAGGAAAGGGGCGGCCGTGGTGACTGTGTGGTTCGCAAGAGGAGTGGGGCAGAGGGCTCGGAACCTCTTCTTCATAGTGCGATCCTGACGCGGGGGCTAAGTCCAGGGACTGGCATGCTTTCCTGAACATGCTCGCCCCGCCTCTCCCTGCAGCCACTGCCGCAGATGTAGGCTGTTAGGGCATCAGGACAACACAGTTCATGACTCTTCGAAGACGGCTGTGGGCCACATCTGCAGCTGATGAGCAGGGTGAACTGTGGTAGACTCGGAGGGGAGCGCGGGCGGGCGGGACGGGCCAAAGGGATGCTGAAGGCTGGCCTAAAAATAGACACACTCCTCCCTCTCAGCCAGCTCCTAAAACCCAGCCTGCCTGTCCTATTATGGAGTGGCCCATGGCAGGCACTTCCTGCGGCCCACTGGGCTGCTGGTGAGGCAGGAGCAGCAAGGCAGGAGAGGAGGGAGGCAGGCGCCACAGCCTCCCACTGCAGCTCGGCTCCCCAGCCTCGGTACAACTGGGCTGTGGTCCAAGTTCAGCTGGGCCCCCAGAGAAAGGCAGTGCTTGTGTTTAGCCCGCACAATCCTGACATAACATGAACAGATTTGCATATGCAGAACTGTGAAGCAACAGGCATTCCCCCTCAGTTGACCCACAGCTTGTACTGTCTGCCGAGTTATTCCCCGCTCAGGCTCTGCAACCAAGTGGGCGGCACCGCCAGCACCATCTGGGTGCCACTTAATGGAAACTGGCAGCCGCTCCGCAATAGGCGAGCTGGCAACGAGAGGGAAGGAATAAGCTGCATCATTTACTTAGCATCCACTCGCTCTGCGGCTGTTAAAAACCCATGACTGAATAATAATTTGGTTATTTCTTTTGCCAGAAACTGCTGTCAGCCAAATTGTGCTACGCATGCTGCAGAAGTCAGCTTGCAAAATTTCCACTTGGAAAGGGACCGAGGAGGATTGGGGTGAAATGGGCACCGAAATCCGGTTGTGAGCAGCAGCGACTCCTGCCGAGTGGAGTTTCTGCATCCTCCTCCTTGTGCCCCAGTCTCCCCAAATGTTGGTCACACCAAACCCTGGGGAGGCACGCAGCCAGGGCCGCAGTGCCAAGCGTAACGTGTGGATGAGATCCAAGGGGCTGTGACAAGTCCCGTCTCCACGGTGCTCAGCTGGCCGCGGGGACAGACCTGCAGTAGACATCCCCAGCCTCTGTCTCAGAGCAATGTGGGTGAGTGGCCCAGAGGAAACCCAGGCCCCTTCAACCCGCATGTCCTCAGCATCTCCTGCCGGTCTCCTCCACCGCCTTCAAACACAATTAACTAACAAAGTGATAGAGACCACCACGTAAAGGTCCAAGTCATCTTCAGTAAAAACTCCTTTTTGGACACATTTGTAAAAATCTGACAGTTTCCGATGTACACTAAACTCTTGGTGTGTATGTGGACATGAATATATTATGATGTGCTCACGTGCGGACATATTACTCTCCTCTTCTACGTCTTCCACGAAAATCAGGGCTACAACACTGAGACATGACCCATGTTAGCAGTTTCAAAAGATATGAGTAGTTAAATATACAAAAATACATACAGCTTTTTATATAAGATATAAAATATAATTTATATAAGATTTTTCACATAACAATATTTTATCTTTTTAATAGTTAATATCTTTTTTCAGACCGCTATAGCATTACCCAATTATATTCATTTCAGAGCTAATTTTCCTAGAAGACAGATCAAAGAACAGTAAATAAATGGGGGGAAAAATGAAAATTCAGAACAAAAAAAGGAAAAAGCAGGAAAGAACAGATAGGCTGTTATCCATGAAAGAACCGCAAATGAGCAAAGCCTGGGCAAATCCCGGGCAAATGGGCGCCTGTGCAGAGAGGCTGATGGGACAAATAGACTTGCACAAACTCTGACCCCAGAGGGGCTGAACAACATCACGGCACTCAGGTTCCCTAAAGGATGGGTCCTCCCCAAAGCAACACAGTGGCTGTTGGTACATTACAATATGCAGAGACAGGCTGGAGCAGCGGCCAGTGGTTACGGCGCTTCCCTGGCATGCGTGAGGACGCGGGTTCAAACCCCAGCACCACATACACAACGTGTCAGGGCAACGAACGTCGCATGGAAAAGTACGTAAAACTGATTCTCTCTCTCACACACTGTCCTTCTCTCTCTTAAAAAATAAAGAAAGAAATAACAGAATAACAGGCAGAGTTGACCATTGTGGGGCGGGGGGAGGGATGGGGACCGAACTGTTCCGCAGTTCACAATGCAAACCGCCCCACTGGAAGGCACCTGCCACACATGGAAGCCAAACTAAGTAAGGGTTAATTTCAAGGGAACCACGGTGGTCGGGAAGATGAGAATCTTTTTCCAGATTCAGCCTACGATCGTAATCTTACCTCGCTCTAAACAGCTTACAAGGCGAAGAGCGAATGATTCCGTATCTACAGATACCAAGCTGTTAGGACTTTCAGCACTAACTGAACCTGCTCCTTGGAAGATGAGAAAGGAAGCAATATGTCCAGGTTGTCAAGCTTAGAACCAGGCTGCTAAAAGGGAGCAAAGTCACTGTTTCGTGTGCACGCGTGTGTACACACGCACACACCCAAAAATCCATACTGCTAGAGAAATATTCTGGCCCAAGTCGGGAGCGAACTGGGTTCACCAAGGTCTGCCACCTTCTTCTAGCCAAGTGACCTTGGGGTATCACAAATTCTGTGGGTGTAATTTTCTTCTTTTTGGATACAGGATCATCTAACAAGGCAGGGGGTGACAATTCCCCCAAATCTGAGCAAAATAATGCTTTCCCTACCAGCTCTTTACACCACAATTCGCATTACAAGAAGTGAACGCATCCTCCAAGAATCAATCAACCAGACTTGCACCAGGCTCCAGATTACTCTCGCTTTACCTTGAAGCTTACACCTGGGGAAACACTCCTGTGGGTTTTAATTGTTTTTAAAAACACATATGTTGAAGGACTGCACTCCCTTATGCAAATATTTACCTTCGGAACACCGCATGTTCCTCAGCATTTGTTTAAAATCCAAAAAGTGATCAGTAACTCCAAGAGTTCTGTTCAACAAGCAATTCCTTAATAAATGACTACAATGCAAAATTAACCGATAAACACCAGGTGGGCAACAGATTGGAACCAAGGGATAAAAGTCAAAAGTGACCTCCACGCAAGGGTGGCTTGGTCTATCCTGAGATTTGGGGGGCACCACCTTCCTAGGGAACACACCTAGAGCCACTGCCGCTTTCCTCATCCTCACCGCATGAATAAAGGAACCACGCTTTCCTGAGCTCTTCCACCAGGGGACCACAGCATGGTTTTCCCAGAATCACTAAATGTGGAATCACTAAATGTGGCGTATGCCCTGGCAGGAGCCCAAACGTCTAGGCACCACCAGCGCTTCCAGTTAATCTTAAACAGCCCTACTGTCTTCCGAGGAGACAGTGTACTGGCCCCTCTGGGTGGGAAGCCCCAGGGCTGTCCCCAGTAGAGCGTGGACCTGGACTTATCCATGCAGCTGCACCTTGGAAACACCATCAGCACCACTCCACAGCCACATGCCAGCTGGCTGGGGCAAGCAGTTGGTGGCCAGGAAAGAGGGAAAAGGCACGGATCCACAAGAGGCAGGAATCCCCACTTCAGCCTCCTTAGCAGAGGGCTGAGCAGCCAAGATTGAGGCTCACGGTCGCCAAAAGCACCTGGCTAATCTCCTGAAGAGAAAGAGCTGCTCATTAGCTGAGCTTAGAACGGTGAGACCTGCAGACCTCCAGGGCTGAGTTCAGGTCCTTAACTGAACAAACGTTGTGATCGAGTTACAAATTCCACGCGGCTCTTCATAAGTCCCTTTAAGAAACTTGTGATGTTGGACAGCTGGCTCTCTGGCCATGTCCCCCTCTCCAGTTCAGATGCAGGGTTAGGCATGGCACTGGCCACTAGCACTAGGTGCAAGGTCCCCACCACCCAGGTGCCAAGGCAGGGTCCCACCTCCAGGCCTGGCGGATAGCACTGACCATGCCCTTACCTTCTCCAAGAGGCTCCGTGAGGCACAGCCAAGGAGCTGCAGGCTCTGCGGCGCCCCCCAGACCAGCCATGACACAATGGTGGTCATTTTTCCTGCAGGGACCACCCAGGCCCTGGCAGAGCCGCACCCAGGTTGTTCTTCTAGCTTCCATCTGCAACCAAAACGCAACCATCCGTTCCCATTATGAGCTTGGGAAAAGGAGGAAACTGGAAAGAAAACAAGGAAATGGGTAGGAAGTGGGGAGGGAGATGGAGAGGAACGAAAAAAATCCTTGCTCTGAAGACAAAACAAATTGTGAAACCCAGAAATAAACACACGTGGCTCGATTCCAGCGCGACTGTCACCACTATCAGTTTCAAGGAAAATCTAATCTATCTGGACCTCACACCAACTAAGTATTACTAGTTTCTAAAGCAGTCAGGATTCGGCAACGCTCTGATCCCAGGGAGTGTGGGTGCCTGCCCTACCCCCCATCCTCCACTGCTGGGGGGCTGGTTCCACAGGCCCCAAAGAGACCAGAGCAGCCCCCACTGCTGGATTGAGGTGTGAACAGGGCAGAGGGAAACACTCCGAGCAAAGCAAGGGCGGCAGGCAGACAGCTGCAGGCCTTCGCCAGGTGAGGGGCGGGGCGGACCTCCAGGGTGGTGCCGGGATGTCTCCTGGGCACTGTGCTACCTGTTTCCAAGTTAGCATCCTCTGCATGGCTCTGGTACCTCCCAGCAAGGACCACTGAACAGGAAACAGGAGTATTTTCTGTCTTCAACATCAAAAGGCTATTTGGGCATAAGTACATGGGTTCAAATCCCAGCACCCAAGTACACAGCTAAGTGTCAGAGCAACAAAGCCATGTGAAAAACTCAATCACCAAAATATATATTGATTTTATCTCTCTCTGTCCTTCTCGCTTAAAAAAAAAAGGCTATTTGGGGGCTGCAGCAGTGCCTCAGTGGTTACAGTGCTTGCCAGGCATGTCCTAGGATGCGGATTTGAACCCCAGCACCACATACACAACAAAGTGTTGGAGCAACGAAAGCCACATGAGAAACTAAATTAAACTGATTCTCTCCCTGTGCCTTTCCGTTTCCCAAAAAAAAAAAAAAAAAAATTAATTCCAGAAATGATTTCAAGCGTGAGGGAGGGTGCCTGTACAGTCTATGCAAACCCGACATCACCTCCTACAAGAGACGCAAGCACTGCAGATTCTGGTATTCAAGGGGATCCTAGAACCAACTGCCCCCGGATGTTGAGGGCCAACTGTACTGCCTCAAATATGCGTTAACTGAAGAAGTTAATTTTTGACTCGAGCTGCTAAGGGTCTACAAGTTGGTTATATATTGGATTTCAAAGTTAATTTTAACTTCCTGAGATCTATGCACAGACTTTATGTATGATGCCACTCGAGTCTCAGCGACATACTGAGCTGATACCACATACAACTAGCACCTGAGAGGGGGCAGCCATCCCCATGTGACAAAACCGTCCCTCAGACTGAACCAAGTGCAAATGCATTTTCTAGATTCCAAAATAAACACATTTTAATAATTTGCATCTCAGATATTTCATTCCACAGCTTCTCATTTGTGATTCTAACTTGCAATCTTCAGGTGCACTCAGAGTTCATGAAAACCCTTGAAGAAAGAAGAAATGCTAAATGATATTGAAGAATACTCCAGTTCTGGAAGTAGTACCCAAAAAAAAAAAATGTTCCCCGGTAAACTTCTAATTTTTTATGCCTTTTTATATTTAGAACGTCTTCCTAAAATTTGAAGCTAAGCATGTATCAGAAGACTTTTTCCAAAGACAACTTTTATTTTAAACCCTTAAAGTACCAATGTAATATAAGTTCATTAAATAAAAGTACTGCAAACAGCACAGCATAAATCAATCCAAAGCAGGAGGGTGCCCGACCCCCCCAGCTCAAACACAGTCAATGTCCAGAATGGGGGGCAGGGCCCCCACTCCGAGAGTCCCCACCATCCCCGTCCCCACCCCCAGTACACACTCAGAGCACAACCCGGAGCAGGATGCCTGGGTTTGAACGCTGCCCGTTCCACTCACTAGCTTGACCTTGACCTTGAGCTAACTTACCAAACTCTTTGTGCCTCAGTTTCCACATCTGGAAAGTGAGACAGACAGCAGTGCTTATCTCCCTGTGTCACGGTGAAGATTAAATATATCACACAGGCCCACAGGACAGTCAACACCTGCAGGACAGCTCTAGTCCAGTGTCTGTGAAACACATGTTAATTAATACTAATTAATAGTTAGTGGGGAGTAAGCAAAACCACAGACACACGGGCTGAAGGTGCACACACAACCTAATCCATACAACAAAAGCAGAAACAGGAATAGGAAGAGAAGAAACCAGACTTGTTTCTGTAAACCCAAAACTGAACAAAGACCGTCTTCAGCAATGCATCTCAGCACCTGGTCAAACCCTAATGGCCAGTCCCAGACACCAGTGCCCACACTCAGGCACCAGGGAAGGAAGAGCATTTGTCTGGCTAGATGTACTGATCGTATAACCCTGCATAGCGTATAAGTGAGTTTAAAAGGGAAGAAAGGGAACAGGGTTGCTGTGGGACCGCAGCTGGGGCCCCTGTGCCTCTCCCCAGCAGAGGCGCAAGGCTGCCAAGGTGGCTGCTGTCTCTCAGCCTCCAGAGCCGAGTTCCTCCCCAGCGACAAATTACGGAACTAGAGACACAAAATGTCATGCCCACTTCAAACACATTACCAACAAACTCTGGGGGGGAGAAACGTGTTTTCTCTAATATTTATGCACTTAATATGAATGCGATTCTGAGGGAACGAAGCCTGGTGCAGGAAGCTGGAGTGTTGCGCTTGGTATATGTGCTCCAGCTTCAACTCCCAGAGGAGTAAATACAATTTTCTAAAAGGAAACAACTCCTGCCGCATACAACCATCAAGGCTCCATCCACAAAAGCATTCTATAAAATGTCAAGACATTTATAAGAGTAAAGTGTGCTATAAAGCAAAATGACACAGATTACAGGACACTTCTACTTATTGATTCCAAACGCAACAACATACAACTGTCCTTCCCCAAAACACTCCTGAGACTGCTCAGACACAAAGGGAGGGCACAGAAAATTATTTTGCTCTCTGGTGAGTGGAGTATCCCTGGTTAAATGAAAGCCTTAGCAGGATATCAAAGAGGGAAGTAACCTGTGGCAGGGACCTAGACAGACAGACCAGGGTCACAGCCCAGCTCTCATGAGAGTCTCCAGGTTCCTCAAATTACAGGGTCGATGTGGAGATGTCCGAAACATTCTACCTTTAATGATTTAAAAGGAATTTTGCATTTCCACTCAAAAACCAATTTTAATTGTGTCAGAGAAAATTATATTAAAAAAAAAAGAGAGAGAAGGAATCACTGCCACATATACCTGAAGCCAACTATACACTGTAACACAGCAAAACTGCCCCACACATTAATCCTTTAAATCCTTTCATCTCTACTATCTATGACTACTGCCAGGATAATTCAGACAGAAAGAATTCAAAGGTTAGAATATATTATTTAAATAAATCCCCTTTTTCCATGTTAACCTCATCAAATGCATCAATCAACTGAAAACATTTCCCTCTAGGAAGTATTTAAATCCTCAGCATTTATGTCTTTATTTCGTTCTAGGTTTCTGAAATATTCCAGTACACATACAACTCACACTTCACTAAATGCCTATCTGTATGAAGAACAGATACAAACATAAATAAAGACCTACCCTAGATAAAATTAAATCTTCATGAAAGACAACTAGAAAGGATTACTTATCAGAGCTATTCAGTAAAGCAGAACCAATGCAATAAGGCAGGAAAAAGAAATACAGAAAGAGGAGATAATATTCCTACCCATGAAATAGCAAATTTCTTCAGGTTTTTTTAAAGTAAAAATAAAACTATACATCCAAACAAGAGTCCAACAAGATGATCAAACACAAAATATAAGAAACTACAGAACTGTCTATATGCACTAAATAGTAAGAAAATATTAATGGGTCATTCTTTCTAGGTACAGATGTACAGCTACAAAATTTCTTAAGAAACAAAAGGGAGTATCAAATGAAAGGCTAATCATACTACTTTCATGGATGAGGAAATGAAACAGAAAAGAGACCAATTCTTCTGTCAGAATTAGCTACTTCAAATGTCAAACAAAATGAACATGGAACTGGAAAGCTAGGGGTTCAGGTAAGTGGCAGAGCACCTGCCTGGCATGTGGAAAGCCCTAGGTCCAATGCCTGGTACTAAAAAGAAAAAAAAATATGGAATTATTTTTAACAAAAATTCAAAAGGTAGTTGAAAAACTTAAATAAAAGCAAACAAAACTTATTTAGATGTAATAAGAATTATGAAATAAATGATATTTAAATATTAAAACAGTACAGGATCAGTTAGGACCAAGGCAATCAGATCAATGAAAATAAAAAATAACACTGGTGGTTACTACAGGGCAGCCAACTTTCTACTGCTTCCGAAAGGCCAGATGCCGTTCTGAGTTACCAGGTAACACATCATCCTAATTTAGATTCTGTTAACACTAACAATAACATAACAATACATAACAATAACGTAAGTTCCCACTCCTGTATCACTTTCTTGCCTATAACTGTCCCTTTTACCATACTGCCAAGAAGTTTCTGGAAAAATATGACCTGTACTAGTTTTCTTACTTTTATACAACTGCCTGAAGTATTCTTGCAGGATGTATTTTATAATTAACAAATACCAATTTCTGACACCTCCCAAGGTCAATCCCTCTGACCTATAATACCAAGAAAACAGTCTGTCTGCATGGGGGGCGCCTCTTTCCCCTAAATTGAAGATCTCAATTTTGCTACCTTGGTTTAAACACATATGGATACATGAAGGTATGGAGGTACTGAGCCCAGAATTACTGTAAGTTATTTTTTTTAACTCCATCCTGAGTACCTGTCTTTGACTAAACTTTTTACAAGACAAAAGTTCATTAAATAAATTAACTACTTCATAGTTCCTTGGAGTGTTTGGCCAAATTTAGTTACTGCAAAGCTGCAGGCGTTATTAGTTTGATTTTACTTCTGTGAAGAAGTCACCTAATTTAAAACAGGCACTCCATTTTTGAGATATTTCCCCAGGATAAGTATTTCCAAGCTTCCATTGCGTAACTTCAGATCCTCCCTCCTTTGCAGAAAGAAAAATCGGAACACGTGCCGTTTGCGAACTTTTCTTCTAATAATTGTGGTTGGATAACAGTTTCAAAACAAGCTGCACTGCACTGCTCTTACGATTTCCAATAAATTTTGAACAAAATGCAACCGAATTTCAAGTATTCGCTTACAAAAGTTTAAGATCTGCACAGAACATTTATACTGATTTTAAAGTTTTTTAACATCTCCAATACTTCTATCATCCCGTTGATGATCAAGGATTTGTGGGTATTCAACATTACCCTCGACATGAGAATTCAGTAGTGCAATCATCTGTGCACATGTAAGAAACTGTAATGCTGGTAGCTGGGTGCGGCTTCTACTCGAGGGATCTAGACTGTAGTTTTAGACAGAATTATGAAATGCACGGTCACAACTATCATTTCCAAGAACATTTTACACCACGGGTTTCTTTCCAGTAAAAATGAGCTTTCCATGACTTGCTCTCCAAAAAATTTCAAATTTATTTCATCACCACAAAAACAAATGACTTCACCTTCAAGGTTATTTTTAAACCGAATTTACAATCAATGCCATAATGTTTTATCTTTAAGAGAATGAAATTCCAAGAGCTTTCATTTGATTTCATGATTTGGATGAAAAAAAAAATCTGGTACTGAAATTACGTTAAGTGAGTTTCTATTTGAAGTGTCCAGCGAGGCTGGCATGGTGGAGCATACCCGGAACCCAGCCACTGGGGGTGTGGACAGGAGGACTGCGAGTTTGAGGGCAGCCTCAGCAACGTAGATCCTAAGCACAACTCAGCGAGTTCCTGTCGCAAAATAAAAAATAAAAAGGGCTGGGGAGGGGTTGGGAGTGGTCGCTCAGTGGTTACGGCACCCACCTGGCACGTGTGAGGACTCGGGTTCAAACCCCAGCACCACGTACACAACAAAGTGTTGGAGCAACAAAAGCCACATGAAAAACTAAATAAAATTGATTCTCTTTCTCTCACTGTCCCTTTCTCTCAAAAAAAAAAAATAATAATAATAAACTTAAAGAAGAGAAAAGAAAGGAAGAAGAGGGAGAGAGAAAAGAAAATGACCATAAAACAATTACTAAAAATTATGCATTGGGTAGAACAATCTATCTTGGAGACTATAACAAGACGTAAATGAAAACAAGACCATAAAAATGGGTATGATCCCAAACACACTTTATGTACAATATTTTAAAAGATCAATATGGAAAAACGCTGAAGTCCACAATGTAAAAAGATCTGCTAAATGGGTAATAACAGGAGCTCTGCAGAAGTACCATGTGGGAGAAGCGTGATTCCACCAGAGGTGACGAGTTTCCAGAATCCTACACCATCCTTACCTGCAAAACTATCACAGACAAAAGGGGGGGGGGGGCGGCTCATCCGCATGGGTCCTGAAGAACCCACCACAGCCTTTTAAGGAAACGCTCGGGGTGACAGGCCCAAGACACTGGCAGTGCTCAACTCCTGCTGACCTGGGGAATCCGCACACAGAACACACCCTAAGGACGCACACTCCAAGACAAACAAGGTCGGAAGATGCTGCTATACCAAAACTAAAAGCTATCTTTAAAAACCCCGCTTGCAGAGAACGTTTAATGATGCTAAAAGTGCTCGTGATATAAAACAGAATTAAGCGACAACAATCGGTAGACCAAACCGCTTCACATCAGTTACCTGCGTTTGTTCTGTAGAACAGACTCCAAGAACCAGATCTAGGTAACAAAAGCGGTAACAACTGCTTGCTTGAGAGAGAGAGAATCGGTTTTATTTGGTTTTTCACGTGGCTTTCGTTGCTCCAGCACTTTGTTGTGTACGTGGTGCTGGGTTTGAACCTATGTCCTCGCGCATGCCAGGCAAGCGCTGTCACCGCAAAGCCACCGCTCTAGCCCAACAGCTGTTTTCTTAAGGATGGGGGACAAACTAGGAATTTTTTAGAGAATCCCAGTTTTGAAAGTTGGGCAAATTGCAAAGTTATTCAGGACAAGTAACTGGGCAACTCCTAGCTCGCTGGATGGGAGAGAAGGAAAATGGGGGAATTAGTAAGAGGTCTGCGTGTTGGTAATCTTGCACACCTCAAAAGCGCAACCTAAAATTGTCCCGAAAAAGAACCTGGCCATTAAAAACCAACAGCAATAAAAGGGAGTAAATAAATAAATAAAAAGAACCTGACCATCAGAAAAAATGTCCTCCGTGTCCTCTGATGCAGGGCGTGGCCCAGAACGCTGACCACCGCGTTAAAGTGCCTTGCACTCTCTCTCTCAAGGACGGAAACCGAGCCAGTCCCATGACAGCGAAGACGCAATGCTGCTGGGTGCTTGTGCATGAGAGGCAGCGTGCGGAGCTGCCGGCTGGGCAGTCAGGGGCACCAGCCCCTCGGCCTCCACCTAGGAGGACAGGGAGCCTGGCAGTCCCGGGCCAGCAAGTCCCCTGGCTGCCTGCTCTTCCAGTTCTGCCCTGATGCCACACAGGCAGCAAAGAGGCTGCTCCCCCAACTCAGGGGTCCCGTGCCCACGCCCACCGTGTGTTCCTGGAAACCTGTGCTTTGGGCCTCACAGGCCTGGCCTCCTCTGAGGGTCTCCCTTCCTCAGGGCTGGCCTGGCCGCCCAGGTCCTTCCCAGATGTGGGTTCCATCCTCCTCCTGAAGGGAACCTCCCTCTCCTTCCCTCCAGCTCCTCCTCCTCCCAGGGAGCCAGGACCTCCAGGGAAAGTCAACCTCATCCCATCCTGGAGGGGCCTGGTTGGCCGCCACCGCAATTCAGACTCCCCAGCGGAGCCAATCAGGGCACACCTTCCATGGCCTCCTAACTGAGCTCTGCTAAGAGCTTTGCGCTTCTGGGAAACTGTGAAGAATGGATTTCCTCACTCTTAACAGAAGGCCCCTGGGATGGGTGTCTGCCCAGCATGCAGGAGGTCCTGGATCCATCTCAGCACCACAAGACAAAGAAAGAGGTGGCAGCGATTGGTCCAGACCATCCCTCCCTTCCTCTGGACACTAGGGTGGTAGGATATTACCATCTCAACTCCAAGACCTGAGCTCAGCCATGCCTGAAGGCCACATGCAGCAGGACATCCACTAACAGAGCTCAGTCTCCTCTCAAACTCTTCAGGCCAGTTTGTGTATGGACTCTGGGGTCACCCAACCAGCAGGATGAGCAGCTGCTGCCTTAACCAGGCAAACCTCACTCCCTATTCTTCTGTGAAAAAGAACCTTGATTTTTCTCTTTGGGAATCACCTCAGTCATTCTCAGTCTGGGTGGGACCATCCTCCTGCCTCAGTCTTCAGCTCCAGGGCAGGAAATGATGTAGGATGGGCATGGACCCGAGCATTGGCCTTACCAGCTGGAAGACCAGTACACTATCCTGAGCCAGTGAAGGCCTATGGAAGCCTCCTGCCAGAATCATGGGGAAAGAGAAAAATTCCATTCTACTGCAGATGCTTGTGTGAAAGAACATCAGCCTAGATCTTCACACCTAAGGATGGCTAAGAACGAAGGAGACAACTGACAAGGCAAGAGATGGAAAGAGACAGGCATCCCTGACAAAACCGCTACAGCGCCTGGATCCAACTGTACCTGAAGCTACTCACCATGAGACTTTTCAGTTATGGGAGCCATTGCTCAATCTTGTTTCCCAAAGTTTTAAGATGCATTTCTGCTTCTGCGGTTGCCATTACACCTTACTGCTGCTAAAGCCAAGATTACCATGTACTGTGACCGTGTACTGGATGCCCCCAAAGTGTGAGCCTGTGAAGTAAGGACCTTACATTGTCCAGGGCCAGAAAGGAGCCCAGCTCATGGAACCATGAATCAAGTCATCATATCCTCGCAAACTGTTTCCTAACTTCAAAAATGAAATGTGCAATCACAAAGACACACAGTAAGTAGATAAGAACAGTGAGGAGATGTGGAGAAAGGAACCCTTGTGTCCCTCTCGTGGCAATGTCAAGCAGCTCAGCAGCTCTGGAAAGCACGCAGACAGAGGAGGTTAAACACAGAAGGCTCCATATACTCCAGCAATTCCACCCAAGAGAACCAAAAACATGTCAGCAGAGAAGCCTGTATAGGAATGTTCACAGTAGCCGAAATTACAAAAGCTGGAAGTAGAAATAAAGCCAAGAATTCATCAACAGATGAAGGGATAAACAAAACTGTGGTATATCTATACAGTGGAATATTACCGGACCATAAAAAAGCAGAAGCAGCCATTCATGCAACATATGGCTGAACCCAAAAACATTTTGCTGATAGGATCCAGTTGTAGAAGACCACATATTGTACAATTCCACTCACGAAACACCCCAAAACAGGCAAATCCACAGACAAAACAGAAGTGAAGTGTGTGGGGGAGATAAACATCTCCTAAAACTGCAACCGTGTGAATACACTAAAATCCATTAACTGCGCACTTTTAAGCCAATGAGTACACTAAAATCCATTAACTGCGCACTTTTAAGCCAATGAGTTTACATACGTGAAGAATTCTCTCTCAACAAAGCTGGTACGAAGCAACACCAACCATGGGAACCCTGGCCACTGTGACCTGAGTGACGCTGGGGTGCTTCCGGCAGGAGAGGAAAATCCAGCCGTGAGACTCCAGGAAAACCCACCCCCTCTGTGCCTCAGTCCTCTCTCCTGTGAGCGCAGACGATGCACCTGCCTGGCAAGTCGCCGGGTGGACAGAGGGAAAGGCACGCTGCACCATCATGAGCGTCCCTGCACACGCAAAGCTGCAGTCGTCCAGCTACCGCTGAACTAGCATCGCGTCCTGCTCACCTGCGGCCTTGCATTCCACAGTTCCTGTTACCTGCAGTTAGCCGCATTCCAAGAAAACATCCAGTGGAGGGCTGCAGCAGTGGCTCAGAGGTTACAGCTCTTGCCTGGCAGGCGCAAGTACGCGAGTTCAAAACCCAGCACCACGCACACAACCACGTGTCCCAGGAATGAAAGTCATACGAAAAACTAAAAAGATTGCTTCTGTCTCTCTCTCACTGTCCTTATATACATCTATAAAGATCTATATAGATATATATCTACATATAAAGAGAGAGGAGCAGTGAGAGAGATAGAGAATCAACTTTATTAGTTTTTCATGTGGCTTTTGTTACTCTGAGACTTTGTTGCGTAGGAGGTGCTGGGGTTCGAACTCGCGTACTTGTGCATACAAGGCAAGCGCCATAACCGCTGAGCCACCCCTCCAGCCCACCATCCCCTCTTTCTTTAAAAAAAAAAAAAATATATATATATATATATATATCTGGTGGAGATTTTCAGCGACACACCACATTCACGTGACTTTACACAGTTGCTCTGAGGGTCTGCAATAGCTGAGGACCTTGGACCATGCCCTGCTCAACCGTCAACCTGATCGCGCACACAAGGTCAACACGGAACACGCAGAGCTCAGGCATCCACTGGGGACCCCTGCTTGCCATCCCAGGCCGAACCTCTGCACCACGTCTCCTCCACGCAGGGCGCCCCTGAGCTCCCGGTGCTCTCCAGTCTCCTCCACGCAGGGCGCCCCTGAGCTCCCGGGGCTTTTCATTCACTACCCCCTAATTCGGGAAATGGCAAAGCTGCAGTTGCTCTTCAGCTTCTTCGTTTCCCACGGAGTAAGGAGGAGTACAATGCAAATGAGTCACGGCCAGCAGCGAAGCACCTCTTTCGCCCTCGACACTCAGAGCCAAGAGCCGTACCTGGCTGCTACAATCTAGTCCATGGGTCTCCATCCTGGGCAGAGGAAAGGGGCTCAAAGCCCAGGCAGGAGCCAGGGTGGAAAACCCAGGCCTCCAAACTGGTCTCAACTTGGGCTGTAAAGATGTGGAAGGATCTCGAAGATCTACACGTGACCTCTGGGTGACACTTCTGCCTGGACTGGGAGGGGGTAATGATAATCACCGTGGACACAATTGGGGCAGCCATAGGAGCCTGGGCTTTGCTACTGCAATGACAGGAGGTGGCTGCTCCGTCCTCACCACTGGCCTTGCGAGCTCCTGCCACCACAGCATCAGTGAGCAAAAAGCTGAAGCACACCCGCGTCGGCAGCCAGTGCAGAAGCACACGGCCAGGAGGCAGACGCCTGGCTCAGGACCACGGTGCCACGCGCAGGGCTGCATTCCACACAAGGCACCCTAGAACTCTGCCTGTAACCTGAGGATCACAGGGCCAGCGAGATCCACCGATACTGAGGGCTCAGGGTGCACGAGGGCTCAGGGTGAGAGCTCAGGGTGCACGGGGGCTCAGGGTGCACGAGGCTCAGGGAGAGGGCTCAGGGTGAGAGCTCAGGGTGCACAGGGGCTCAGGGTGCACGAGGGTTAAGGGTGCACGAGGCTCAGGGTGAGAACTCAGGGTGTACAGGGGCTCAGGGTGCACGAGGCTCAGGGTGAGAGTTCAGGGTGCACGGGGGCTCAGGGTGCACAAGACGGGCCATTGTGTGAATCACCCTATGACATCCGTCATGGACATGCATCAGTGTTATCAAACCATTTCACAGATGAGCAGACTGAGGCCAGAAACCATTCCAGGGCACCTGGACACCAGCTTTATTCGGAAGTCGTTCCTGTGCCCTCTTTGGAAAGCAATGGGCAGAGGAGAGCTGGGCCTCTTCTAGAAGATGCAGGGTGTGAGCCTAGGGGTGCTGGGCAGGTGGATGAAGGGGCCATGCTGACCCTGTGAGGCAGGTGGGGACCAAGCGAGGGGGCTGTGTGACAGCATGTGAGCACACGGGTGCAGCCAGAGAGGGGCATGAAGAACGCAGCGGACCGAGAGCACCATCCCAGCCCAGTGGGGCAGCAAGGCAAAGACTCTGGCTGCCTTGTGGGGCCACACGGAGCGAGACGCACTCTTGCCAACAGCAGCATACGGCAGGCATCTTACATGCACAGCTGTCGATGTCACTAACGAGTAGAAATGAACAGACACCCCCACGTCTCAGGGCTCACTGCAGGAGAGTGAGCCCCGAGACCCCGCACCCACCACGCAGGCCAGGCACCCATGCCTCCCACACCCACCGAGGCAAAGCACCAAAGGAAGCCTTGAAGACGCCTTCTTCAGATCTAACCGCAGGCATGTGAACATAGGAACGCAGTAAACTCCATGTGCTAGCCACGGGTCTTTGATTTTCCATACTCTACATTTTAGAACAAAGAGGCACCAACTTGGTCTTAAACCCAGGGTGGACTTTGGCTCTAGACACATGGTGTGCATTCATCTGTTAAAGATAACCTCCCGGCCCCAGGAGGAAGAGTCTCCATTCAGGGGACCAAACAGCCACCAGGACGGAGAGTGGCAGGCAGGGCGGTGCCAGGCTGCTAGCAGTGACCTCCTGTTCCATAATCCCCTGGCACGTGTGGATACCAGCTTCCCAGATTATCAGTAAGGTGATAGCACCCAGGAATGACACCTGCTTGGCACCACTGGAGTGAGGCTCCCTAGGGCCACCTACGGTTTCACTTCCTGTCATCTGCACCTGCACCCAAGTCAGAAGCAAATGAACACCTGACAGCAACACTTTTAGGAGCCCATTCAAAAGCCACAGCAAGTCAACCCAGCAGCCAGGCCACCAACCTGGGGCTCCACTCAGCCCCGTCGCTGGGGATCTTCCAAAGTGCCTCGTCCTCTCTGTGTCTTGGCTGCTGAGGAGGAGTCTCGGCTACTTAAGAGGACGTTGAGCCAAAAGGGATAGAATATCACTAATCACAAGAGCTGATAAGCACAGGTTCCTTGCTACGCCGGGCACAGGTGTCACATCCTGTGGGGATTACATCATTCAGTCCACAGAACCACCCGGGACCCAGATTTTGTCATCACGTCCTTTCAAACACAAACGCACGCACGTTTATGGAAGATGAAGGTAACCCAGGAAGGTTAACAAGCTTGAAGTCACCTGACAAGTGATAAAGCGCCTCTTTAAACCAGAGTTGGCTGAACCGGAATCCCTGCCCATAAGGACCACGCTGACCTTCGATGAAAACGCAAGACTGCACGGGATCGGGGTTTGGGCGCACCCCTAACTCCAGCCTCGGGCTTAGTGTCCTCTGCATCCACGAAACTTCTCGTCACGAGAGCCAAATGGCTTTTGCAGAGCTTGGGGTTCGATTACATAGCGGGTATGTTTCAATGGACAGGTGACTGATCCTTTGGGGAAGTTTTCTCCATTGTGCTTGGGGATGGAAATTGAAAAGAAGGAAGAAACCAAATCACCCAGCAAGGAGCCAGGGCTAGAGACACCAACATCTTGTCTTCTGTCACTCTGTCCTGGTGGCGCACAAGGGGCTGAATCAAAATGGAAAATACCAGCAGCATGGACTTTGGCCTGCAAGTCCATCCTCCTGGAGCAGCTGGCTTCCCGGGGACGCCAGGCTCCTAGGTGGTGTTAAAGCGGCTCACCAGCAGAACATCTGGAACAGGAAGTTACTGCCTCGGCAGTTTATTTTGGTTTCTACCAATTCGTTGTGCAATACTCTTTGCTAAACACATAGATTTGGTGGTGGTGAGGATGCACTTTTTTCCCTTTAAAGAGAGAGAGACTCAGCAATTATGGCGCTTACCTGGCAAACGCAAGGACTTGGGTTCAAACCCAGCACCACGTACACAACAAAGGTTCGCAGCAATGAAAGCCACGTGAATAACTAAAATTGATTCTCTCTCCCTCTCTCTCTCTGTCCTGCTCTCTAAAGAAAGGGGGGTGGAGGAGGAGGAGGAAGAGGAGGAGAGAGGGAGGAAGAGAAGGAGAAGGGGGCTGGGGGAGAGAGGATGAATTTTATTTTTTTCCTTTTTTTTTTTTTTTAACACAAATACTTATCTGTGTATGCAGTGCTAGGATTTGAACCCAGGTCCATGTGAATGTCAGGCAAGCGCTCCATCACGGAGCCACCGGTCCAGACCCTACATACTCTTAATAAGAAATTCAAATCCAGACTCACTCAGGATAACACCTGCCTTCTAGTCTCAGGGAAAAATGAATCTGCAGGACTTAATTCAGTGCTCAGGCTAGAAAGAAAAAGCACACAGGCAGGGCAGGTGGACACAGCTGAAATCCCAGCAGCTCTGGAGGCTGAGGCAGGAGGATCATGAGTTCAAGGCCAGCCTGGGCAACATAGTAAGACCCCAAGCAACTCAGTGAGACCCTACCTCAAAAATCAAAATAAGATAAAAAGGACTGGGAATGTAGCTCAACAGTAAAGTGGCCCTGGCTTCAAAAGGAAAGAAAGAATTAAGGGAAGGAAAGAGCACTAGCTCACACTTGGTACAGCGTATTTTTTAGGTTGTCACCGAGTTACCAAAAGTCCCATTTACTACAGAGATCATAACTCTGCATAAAGACGACTCCTTGACGCTGGGTGGCCGTGTATTTAGTAAATGAAAGCCTGAAGACAAGACGATGGACCTGCGCTTACTGACAAAGACTCCATGAAGAATGATCCGGGTTTGGGCGCCTAAATGGTGTTTGCAGAGGCCTCCAACTGAGCATGCTCGGAGGGAGCCAAGGGGCCGGGCTCAGCAGCAAGCAAAGGCTCCTGGCCCAGTCAGGATCTGGGGTCAACAAAGGAACAGAGGAGGAACCAACAAACCAGCATGTAAATGAGTGAGTGGAAGACGCAGCACCCACGTCCCTGACGTCCCGTGCCCAGGGTGTGGGCAATGGCTCATTCTCCACTCTTGTCCGCTGAGCACCCACACCTCACCCACAGGACAATGGCAGGTGACCGCTCTGTCAAGCCTGACCTCGTGCACACAGATGTGGCTCGCCCCTCGCCACAGGGGGGTGCACCTGTCCCACAGGGTGTGACAAGCAGGCATGTGCGAGGGAGGCGGCAAGCGTGCCCAATCGCCATCCACCCCGATGGGGTGGAGCACAGAGACCTGGGGAAGTGAAAGGACAAGGAGTCAAGGTCAGGGTACATGTGGTCCCCAGCACCAAAGAGCAAACACGGGGCCAAGAACAACACCACAGAGGCCCAGACAAGCACGCCCAGGCCCGGGATGAATGGGAAACCCTCATGCAGCCTCATGCTAGAGCCGCCTAAACCACAGTGTCAGCCCCAGCTGTGACAGGGTGACAGCAGGAGGCACCCACAGGGACACTGGCTGCAGCCACTTGTCCTTCCTCTTCTCCTGACACCAGACCCAGGGGTGGGGAAGTCAATGGTTCTGATGGTGCCTGCTGGCATCTTTGGCTCCCTCTGGAGCGCATGGAGGCAAGGAACATCCCTCCAAGCTTGTCCCCTGAGCCCTCATCAACCTGCCACACTACTCCTCCCTGGGCTCTCAGAAACCGTCCCTCCCTTCTTCAGGAAGCTCTCCCTGCCAGCACTGGGCCCCTGGAAACTGGCCCATGACAAGCGTCAGGAGCAGCCATGTGCTGGACGGTGTGAGCAGGGTACAGCCTGTGCAAGACAGGCAGAGGCAGCTGGAAGGAAGCTGGGAAGGGAGGCTGGTTAACTTCTCACCTTCCAACATCAAACAGGCTGACGAGGACGACCCGAAGCATGGGGACCTCACACTCTCGACACACATTCAGGCCAAAGGGAGAATACGTACCGCTGAGGCAAAGCCACCAAGAATCACGTGACTTCCAGGGGCTCACATCATTAAGGTCACGGTGTGCATCCACTCACATGCCTCCGTGGGAGCCACCATCACCACCAGCCACTTAAAGTCAGAGGGGCTTGCTCAGGATGCCACACGATCAAGGGGCTGAGAATCGGCACATAGGACAGAACAGGAACCACCTGTCACCAGGTGACATCCACGTTCTAAGATTTGGTGACACCAAAAAGAATCTGCTGTCAGTTTTAAATTCAGTGGGACTCAAAATCCCCTTGGGGAAGCCCTTGGCGAGGGTGCCCCACAATCCAGGCCAGCCACACGTCCACCACAAGGGCCAACTCAGCTTACAGATCCTGGAAGCAGTGAGATGAGGGCCGGAGAGAAGCCACTCAAGGAATCATCAGCATCGTGGGGAACAAGGATGGAACAGAAGCCTTTTCCGAGGCTGCCTAGCAGGCCTCTTCCAGAATAAAGCCAAGGACAGGTGACAACAGCAATGAAGGTGACAAGGACAGAAGGTACAGGGTGGAGAGATCCTTGGTGAGGGCTGTATAAAATGGAGAGGAAGTTTGGTGTGTAGCACAGACCTCTAATCCCAGCAACTCAGGAGGCTAAGGAAGGAGGATTACAAGTCAGAGGCCAGGCTCAGCAGCTTAGCGAGACCTTGTCTCAAAATAAAAAATAAACAGGGCTGGGAATGTGGCTCAGTGACTGAGCACCCAGGGGTTCAATCCCCAGTACCCCCACTCCCCAAAATTGGAAGGAATAAGGGAAGGAGGAGAGGCACGAGCAGGACACCCCTCCCTCACAGGACCCTGCATGAGCTTTAGAGAGCACCAGGCAGGAATCCGCACCCAGCCCGCAGTCATTGACAGGCAGAGTCCTGAGACCCAGGAGCAAGGGCACAGAGGGCCCACCTGCTACAATCCCAACCCAGGCCCCCTGCTCCGGGGGAGGGAACCCTGGCGTGCAGGGCCCGTTCCTGGGATGTGGCCAGTGCAGCCCCACGGGCGCCATGCTCAGAGGGCCCCCTCTTGGTTCCCTGCTCCACAGCCACCATCTTGAAATTCCTAATGACGTTTGGCAAAGGACCCTGCGTTTTGATCTCCGCTGGCTGGCAAGTACGCAGCTGGTCTCTTTCCACTTTGTTTGCTTTGGGGAGTTTTGAAAGCCTCAAAAGATTTAGAGTCTCCTGCATTTTAACAGACAACTTGTTTCATGGGCTATTTACACTCAGAGACTGGGCTGGGTTGTCCTAGATTCTCCAAAGTTGGTATTTAATGCAAAATGCAAGCATGTTTTTCACCTCATCCCTAACACATGCTCTGACCTACAAAACAAAATGTGCTCAGTATGATGCTCAGACCCTAAAGAAAAGTGAGACACAGACGCGACTGATGGCTTGAACAGGGTACTAGGGCACAGCACACGCTGACTGCCAGGTCCGTGAGAATGTGATCAGCTCACAACCAACCACTTCCACGTCCTCACACTCATGCCGTTTCTCTCACAATGAGGTTCACGCCGCCCATGCACACACCACGTACAATGCACACATCTACAACCGAGGCTGGCAGAGCCGCGGGCCTGCTCTACCTGTAGTCCACGTGCATTCCCAACACCAGAGACCATTTGCTCTGGATGGTGCGATCCTCAAAAAGAGGAAGCAAACCAAATATACACAGCAGCGCCAGAAGACCAAAAAGTGGCCGATGATCAAAAGCAAGACTTCTTATCATCTAAGAAAAGGTACTGACAGTGAAGAAAGCGTTTAAGAAAACGTATTCAGAACATGACCTGTGTGCACCACTTTAAACAGCACATGCTCACAGTTCACACACAGACGTGCACACTCACACACATAGCCAGGGCAGACAGCCACACGCGCGTGTGAATGCAAGTATGAGTGTCACTGCAGTCCCAAGGGCAGACGCCTGGCGAACTCTGTCCTCTCTGCGAACCAGAGCTCCTCACAGACAAGGCTACAGCTTGGACTGACCTAGGCTGAGCCCCTGGAGCTCCGATAAGTCCCCCACTCTGGGATCAGCATCCTCCAGGGACCCTGCACGTCTCAATAGCAAACCACCCGCCACCCCACTGCCTCATTTCGACAGGAAGCCATAAAGCTCGCTTGGCATGAGTAAAAAGAAAGAACAGCCTGATAAAGACAGGGGTATAGATGATGATTGCGGATCTATTACAATTAGGGATGTTTTCAAGACATCAGTTTTTACTTATCCATCACGAACCTCTCCCCAACCCAAGGGCCAACAATACCTTTTCACAGAGCGATGCAATTTCAAGTTCAAAGGAAAGGGTCTACCCCTCACCCTTGGCTGCACTCAGCCCCGTCCCAAGGCGCGTGCTCGGGCTCCTGGCGCTTTCCCACATCGACTTCTGACGGAGCAGCCGTTTCCCGGGCCAGGCTCCCGTGACCACCCATGATCTGAATTACGCACAGGTGTTCAAAAATACAGAGAGATCCGGGATAATTAAGAGCATTAAGCAATCATCCCTGTGCAAGGAGGTGGTGAAGAAAGGAGAACGGAGTGCAGGCAACGCTCTGGGAAATAAATTCCAAAGCCTTTCACCAAGTTGAAATCTTGGCTTCGGACACACATAAAGATGAGCCTGGTCTGATCTTAGCTCCAGGGGACATCTGCCAGATCACAAAATTTGACCCAATTGGCCTGCCTTAGCATGGAGGAGGTCACTGCTGGAACAGCAGATGGTCTGGCTGGTCCCAGCCAACCTGGAGGGACAGAACAGAGGCAGGAAGGTGGCAGCACCCGGCTGGCCCAGGCACTGGTGGAGTGTTGGCTTTTAAGAGAATCGTTTTGATAAAGCACTTAAAAGAACAACATCCAAGTCCACTTCCACCCCTCTCCCTCGCATCCTATAAAACACAGCTAATTATTCTTTTGCTTTTCTTCCTCTTGTCACTTGGTGCTGCAGTAAAACAAATGGCCACCCCCGTGCGCAGAGAAACATCTTCAGAAACTCGCACTAGGAATTCTCGTGACAGTGATGTGGGGGGGTCACTGTTTTCCCACAGGATTTTATGAAGCTAGCAAAAGAGGCTGACTTACAACTTCTCCTTAAATAAACCATTACCAAGCATAACCTTATATGATATGAGAAACTCCATTTTCTGTTTAAATTAAAACTATTGTTTAACGGGCACCCTGTTGAACACACACTGCCCACTTAAACAGCACTGTCCAAACATCCCCCCTGTGTTATATCATTCTCCTTCTTCAGGGAAACATTACCTACCATGAGACTACTTTGTTTAACATCTCTGGTCATTTATGCTATTTACCGAACATCCGATATTCCTAATAAGACGTCAGTACAAATAACCAAGTTGTCTAGAAGGAAAAAATAATAAAGCTTTTCCAGGCTCCCCTGGCTGGTCAAGGTAAACACGTCTAGATGGCCCCAGTGGACCACGCTCACACAGACGGCTTTTCTCTTCCTCTGAAATTACAAAAGATGGTCATTTTGCTCAGCAGTGAGCCTGACTTAAATGAAACCCTGTACATCAGAATTAAATATGTTCTATCTGCTCAAGATGAACAGTATATTATTTATCACTAATACTTAATGAAAAAAACCTGGTAAGTTCCTCCGGCCGTGCCCTGATTGCATCTAGTCTCGCACCACGGATTCTTTTGCTCATTAGCATAATCGCAGAGCACTGAGTCCGGCTTAGGCAGCAAGTTTGGTAACAGCTGAAAGTAGACTGGCACTATTTTAAAAACATGCTCCGATTTCCATCTAAGTATATCTTTATTTATATGGCTTTCTTACCATAAAGATACCAGTCCTTTAAATTACGCAGAAATCACTTTCTACGCTGAAGAACAAGGTGTTATAACAAGGGTGCAGAATTACAAAGAGCCTGTTAATTAAACAGTGCTTTTTAACTCGCTACCCTGCACATGTAACTGTTAAGTTCTAAGCCAAGTCTTTAAATAAGAAAGAGAAAATCACTAGGCTCCTTTAATGGTTTGCCTATATTTTTACCTTAAAGTACAAGATCAGCCACTTGATTATTTTTTCATTTAATTCTTATAAATGGAATAGATTACTTAAGGTTTTTCTCTCTCTCACATACACACACACACACACAAATACTGGCAGATGAACAAATTGCCAAGTTTTTCTTGTTTCTTTTTTTTTTTAGAGAGAGGCAGAGAGAGAATCAATTTTTTTTATTTTTTCATCTGGCCTTTCTTTCTCCAGCACTTAGTTGTGTATGTGGTGCTGGAGTCGAACCCGGATCCTCAAGCACACCAGGCAAGTGCTCAAACCGCTGCAGCCCCAAATTACGAAGCTCTGAGGCAGGACTGATGCTTTCATATCTATCCCAAATTGTCAACAGCTGACCTTACAGAATGCGACTGCATTTTTGGTTCCAATGTAAAGGACACATCTACAATTAATATTCAGCACCTCAAAGAGTTGACATGGAAAACAGAAAGCGCCATAGCTCCTGGTGTCCACATTACTAATTCCACTGAATAAAAAGCCAGGTGGTCAAGAGAACAGCCAGGGCCTGCTATCAACACAGCCCTGGACGCACAAACACCGTCCTGCATCCTGGGGGCGCAGTGTGCACATTTAAAGTATGAAGCGCAACACGGGGTGAGGCTGAGGGTTCTGCGCCTGCGGGGGGCAAGGGCCAGGCGAGGAAGGAAAGGCAGAGCCTGCTCCATCGGACCAGCCACCCGAGCCTTCCCCGGCCAGGCCACAGGTCCACGGATGCTCTGGGGACTATTCTTCATTCCTCTGCAGTGTCTTACAGATCTCACAGTAAAGACTTGAAAAGAGAAGCCCACCGCTGAGAGAGAGGTAGCCTTGTAAAAACCTGCCCAGTGTCCTTCCTGAAAAGTCCTCCTCAGCTCAACTGATCAAAGTGACTGAGGACTGGGGGACTTTATTCCACAGTTGGGGCATCAGTGAGAGAAGTGCTGAAACCCAGCATAAATAAAATCCATTTCCACCGTCTTCAAAACTGCTTATTATTACCTCATACTTAAAGAATCCTCCAACCTCGGCGCTGCGTGATGAGAAAGTCATCTCCAACACAGAGATGCTCTCTATATTTAGTAAAGTCGACTGTCCCACTTCCAAAGCAAAACAAAACAGCCCCCGAAGCGAGATAGCTTCTCGCAGGCGCTTCTCAGCGTTCAGTCCATAGGAGGGCAGAGGGGGCAGCAGCAGAGCTTGCATGGCTTGCCCAAGAAAGGTGACCTTTGGCCAGGTGTCCCCAGGCCCCCATCTAGGAACACCTGAACCTGGTGCTGCTGCCGTGGGCAGGGAGACGCCTGCAGAGGCACCCAGCCGGCGGCAGGGAAAGGGACCTGCTTGCACAGGCGTAAGAATTTGTTGCAAGGTCACCAGAGTTCCAGCTGCACGTTCACTGTCAACACCATCGCACGGCAACAAAAGCCATTATGTAGAAAATAAGATGAACACGTTTAGGCGGTGAACCCTTCCTAGACCCAGGAGACATGCAAACTGCGAGTCTATAAGACCTGCCTGGGGGAGCCTGGGAAAGAAAACCCGGGACTGAACAGATTCCTATTTTAGCAGATTGCTTCCTTCCAAATTATCAGCCATCGCAAGGGGGCAATGACGCCTTCCAAAGATACCCGTCCGTCCCCCTGCTGCAAGACAGGCAGCGAACTTTCTATTAGGAGATTTCTGCCACACATGACTAAAAGGGTGTGTCATGGACTCCCTAATGAAATATCAGTTAATTACTTAACCTTTCCTAATGAAAAGATCAACATCCTTTCAACAAACAGGCAGGCATGATTTAACATCGAACTCTGATTTCATCAGCCAGCCAATTCCCACTGCTTGTTAATCAGTTCCATTTTTTTGCCTTTCATGTAAGCCCCTGTTCAGTGATAGAAAAACCCTCCAATTTTAAAGTTGGGCCCATCGGACATTTTTTAATTGCTTCAGTGTCTGAAAAGAAATAAACTAATTTTGCATTACAAACCTATTCCAAACATCACCTAAACCCAGGACCAAAGCAACCACGAAGTTCTAAACACCAAAACAATGGCCAACTTTTTGGCCCCTATTAAAATAAAGCCACACCCGAAGTCAAAATGGAAATTTTTTTTAAAATAAGGTGAGAGAATCTTAAACACTTTATGGCCAGTCAATTTCAAAAGGCACGTTACAAATACAGAACAAAAAAAGCATGGTACAACTTTTATTTAAATAACTTTTGGGGGTTAGATCTTTGGATGAAGCTGAATATTCAAACATGCCTCTTCAGCACTGCAGCTTCCCTGTCTCGTAATCTTGGAGACGCATTCTTCCTGGGATTCCACTTTATTTGTGTGGCGTGGAGGGCTAGGCTATCTCCTTCAAACTCCAAGCATGCCCCATCGCATACAGCAAAAGAGAATTTCCCAAGATGCTTAGGGAAATCAAAGTACTTGTGCCAGCAGGGTTAATCTAATGAGTAAACAGTTCAGATTTTTAAATTAAGATGGAATGCTGAGAGAAAAAAAAAAAAACCTGCAAAAAGCCATTTGACACTAATTGGTAGGTACAAAATGACAATGCGCACTGAAACGTGGATTCTAGCACATCACTTGGTAAAGGAACCACTGAGGTGATGTCCCAGGTCACTCCTACCACTGGGCTGAACAGTGAGGACCTTGCTGTTCCCCCAAGCATCTAATGTTCCCTTTCCTTCTTCCTTCTGAGAAGGGGACCCCCGCGTGTTCCTCTGAAGTTTGACAATGGCCAAGCGACTCAATGAAACTGAGGGCACAGGCTTTTCTCCAGCCCTGATCAATGAGGAATCCAGCGTTCCCTCCAGGGTGAGCAAGAGAACCATGTGGGTCCTTTATTTAAAAGGCAAAGCCTGGCCCCACCCCAGATGTGGCCAGCCCAGCAGCACGGCCATCTGTATTTGGAACTACAGCTCTGCTAGGATTCCAGACTTGTGCTTGGTTAAAAAAAATAAATAAAAACAGTGGATTTTCATTCTTTAAAAAAATCAGAATACATTCAAAATAACAAACCTATTAAAAAAAAAAATCAGTACCATCCAACAGTAGAGAGTTCAGTTAGAGAATCTCTGGTAGCATGTATCACTTGGTCCATGGGCTTCATTTAGTTACCTCCAAATTACAGGGGAAACTCTGTCCATGTTTTTAATGTGCACATTCCCATGTTGGTCAGCTAAATTCTGATTCAAGGATGTGCATTTTCAATATCTACACGTACACACTTCCAGGTGAGCAAAGACCCTTGCTTTAACACACCCAATTAGGACCAAGTGCAACCTCCCTGCACCCCAGCTGGAACAGCCACCTCCAGCCCTTACTCACCTGCCCCAGGGGAAGCCGCCAGCACCCCCGTCAAGCATCTCCAACTCAGAGACAGGCACTGGAACTGGGGAAAGCCAAGCAAAGCTCACACCACTCTGCCCTGTGAGGGCTGAGGTCACTGTCCTCGGAGCCCCAGGAACACCTTAAAAAATGAGTAACCATGCAGCCCTGGACCACAGGGTGACTGAGATCAAAGAACACACCTGACAACACCACCCTGTTCACAGTCAGCAACCCGCAGCACGGACACACTGGCTTCAGTGCATAGCTGCAGAGAGAGACAGACACACCTCGGGAATTCAGACTTTCAGGCTGATGCTAGAAATATTCAGTATCCTAGTAAACAAAGCAGACAGCAAAATTAGATAAGATCAGAGAATCTAGCCAAGTGTAGATGTCCAACGTGAAACTGAGGAAATCTCGTCCCACTGAGACTATATTTTATTTACTAGAAACAGGGACCCAACAACACCTCCTCCAGATCCACTTGCTGTTTCTCAGAGGGCTGTCCTGTCACATGTTGGCCTCTGGTGTCCTCAGACAGAAGGACATGGGTTCTATTCAGCGTTCCCTCCACCTCAGCTGCTTGAATCAGCAGCAGCTTACACAAATAAACTCATCACAGAACGATCCTGAGTGCAGAGAACACACAGTAAACAGCACCAGAACACAATCTTGTATGTATTCATATCCCTTTTTTAAAAAAACAAAAAGACCCTATTTTATTAAAACTGTGGCTTGGAAAGAAAGTGCAATTAGCTTTGCAGAGGCATTGCTGAGATATCCCCGAATTCCCCAACGCACGAGATATATGTAAATATTTCGTGATATCAATTCCATTTCAGTAGGACCTGCCGAGATATTTACAGGGCTTGACAGTACTTCTGTCTTTAATTAAATTTTTGCCCAGATACTTTAATGTGATTTAAATAGATTATTAGTTGTCAGGATCTAATATAAAATTTGTTTACAATTTAGTTACCCTAAGTACTCAGATTGAAGAAACTCAGCCCCACAATGAAGCAGTAACGTTGAACATCGAGACCAAACCACTAAAAAGCTCCCACTGCCCTCTGCACTCTTCTCCCAATATTCTTAAATCATTGCAAATGAACTGTAAATTCCATGGCACTAAATTGAGCACACTGCCCCTGTACAGGCTGGGGAGGGTCACGGGAGGAACCCATTTGCTCCTCTTCCAGTACCAGGTCCTTGCTTTCAGGCTGCACCTGCTCCCAAGCACTGCCTAGGTAGGAGCTGTAAGTCCCATAAAATAATGACCCAGCAACACCTGTTGTGTACACGAGGCAGGGTGCACTTTAAAAATGGGCGTCTGGGGAACGCAAAAAGAACAAGAAGCTCTGCTGAGGCAGCCAGGAGCCAATCTGGTCAAAGCAGAGGACCAGCCTCGCCACAGCTTCCTGGAGAACGGGAGAGCCTTCCACCCGCCTTGAGAATGCCTTAGCACAAACCGACTGCGATTACCAAGAACGAGTTATTAAGAAACCAAGAATGCTGCCCAGTTGCCCTTCCCGCCTGCATGGACGGCTCCCTCCTCCTTCCTCTTCACAGAACACCAGCCTTGGAGTCTCAGTGAACCAGCATTATCTGAAGCACTTCGTGAAATCAAACGTTCCTTACAACATTTATTTTTAGGTTGGCGGCACGATCCAAATCTGGTTGATTTCCATTAACCACATGGTCACAGGCACACTGAAATCAACTACAAACAGCCCAGGGAGGAGGGAGGAAAACCCGTCATGCGTCAGATACCCCAAATTTGCCCAGGTTGGCCTCTTTCAGGAACTCGCCTCATCTCATGGGCTGCTGCGGCTCCAGCTTCTGTCACCTCCAAGTACCAGACGAGAGAAATAGTTTTAAAAAATCAGTTGAAGAAGGTTTCTTGGATAAGGTCTGCAGCCTACGGTGACAGATCATTCAGAAAGCACACAGGACTAAATGCAGACTCACTTGGCTTCCTGGCTGGTCTTATTAGCTCAATGTTTGATCACCTGGTGGTATTTTCTACCATCAATTAAAAACAAAAATCCCCTGCATACAATAAAAGTATATACCAAATCTCATGCATAAAGTTCACCTGTCTACTCAGGAGACGCCTTTCTTGGAGTTTTCTTTAGAATCCTCACTTGTTTGGGGCTTTTATATGCTCTGAATTTAAAAAAAAAAAAACCTTAAAAAAAAAAAGGCCAACACTGTTGTCTTCTCACAAATGCCATTTACTATGACTGGAATCTATAAAAGGACTGTGACATCTAACAGGATGAGAAAGGAAAGGAAAAAGCCCTAGCAAAAAAAAAAAAAAAACCCAAATTACACAGAAATACCACCTGTGCAAATGGAGCTCTGAAAACCCTTTCTCAGGCACAGAGAATCAGCTCACGCTTAGTTCCTTGAAGCTGCAATATAAATTGTAGTAATTTAAGATTGCTGGGAGAGCGAAGGGCAGGGGGCTCTTTGGAAGGCTTCCCTCCTCACTTAATGCTCTTCAGCCAGGGGTTAAATGAGTTTCTTTAATGTAAGTACTTTAAAGTAACTGAATCATAAACAAAATTTATACTATTTTCTGACAGCCTGCAATCTATTTAAATTTTATTAACGTGTGCTTAAAATTATTTTTAAAAGACAAAACTCTTGCGAGACTCTGTAAATATTCTTGGCATACCCACTGAAATGTCACGGACCCTGCAGCAACGCCTAACCTTGCCTGAATACGCAGACTTTCTGGTGACTCGGAATCTTACAAGGTTTCAAAACTGAGTTTGAATCTTGAGTAAAACACGAAGACCAAATAAGCGTGTACAGTTAAGAGTGGCTGCAGAGAGGAAACTGGGTGCAAAACAAGTCGTCACTTCTGCTGTTCTCCCTCCTCGATCTCGATTTTGGCATTGACCTTGATGGGGTATAAATGCACTGGTTTAGGGAAAATATTCCAATTCTTCTGTTAGTTTAAACAACTGCTGAAAACAATGCCTGTCAACAGAGCCTTAGAGGGCAAATTTATAAGGTCAAGGGTATAGTTTTCAGAGAAGCAGGGGAAAGCTTGCTAACAGAAGAAAACCATGCCTAGGCTCAATATTAACTCAGTTAACTTTTGCTATTGTTGGTACAAATGATTTAACAAGAAAATATTTATAGCTTTCTAAAAACATTACATATTGCGGAAAATTGCCTAACAACAACCATGTGTATGTTTAACTCCATTGCCTAATTATACAATAAAGGTATATCCAATAAAACCTACAGCCTTTGAAACATGTTGTGCACAATGGTTTTGAAACTCTGGCATATAAAAAAACAAAGTGCTTACCATGTGATCGGCACTTGTTAATTAAAAATACAAGGCTTAAATGACAATTATTTTTATTCTTCTGTTTATGTTTACTTGTGCTATTTTCTACTTTGTTTCTACTTAATTAAAAATGACATTTAATTTGGGGATAGTTTATAGCTGGAGAAAAAAAAGTGTTACATAGTTTATACTCTAGGATTTAAATATAAACACAAAATCTTACAGACATCTCCAGCTATGTAAACCCCTTAATTTGAGACAGTCAATTTGAATAGTTGATGTTTCTTTCATTATATTTTGATAAACCTGTGAAAACAAAATGCTAAAGCAATTACTGTTACTACTTTTCTCAAAAATGTAAAGCAGTTCAATTTTCTTAGACAACAAGCAAGGACAAGTTACCAAAAACTTGAATAAAAGTAGCAACGTGGTCATGCTGAATGTCAACCTTAAAAGAAAGGGGGGGGGGAGGTTATGTCTAAGCTGGAAAATGCGTTCTCCCCTATTTAAATTCCAAAAGCTTGCTGACGCAAAACTTCAACACCAGGGATTTTTTTTCTTTTTTTCCTTCTCTCTCTCTCTGTGTCTTTTTTTCTTCCTTGAGCTTCACTTCAGATTTAAACCTTCACATACAAAACCCTGGCTTCCCTGATGAGGCAGATCCTCTAAGCTGGATGTGAGAAAATGTTATCTAACTCTAGTGTAGGAGTCTGATGTTGGTAAAAAGAATTCCACTGTACAGTGCTGGGTACCAAGACAGCCTCCGGATGACTTAATATTCTTTGGATACCTTTTTAGATGCATGCTCCTTATAAAAAGGGGTGCGTTTAAAAAAAAAAAAAACTTATTGAGTAACTGTGCATCCATAAGAAGCCCAATGCAGCCGGGAGAGGGGCTGGGTTGTGCCCTTCCAAGTGCGCCTCCCCTTGCACAACAAAGAGCGGCATCTACACTGGTCCATTTCTGCATAAACGAACATATAGCCTTGCAGCTTGGAATAGTCCAGGGCTCTCCTAGTCCAGCTCCTGACAACAACCCAGCAGCAGTTCTGTTTGATCTCTCCTGCTTCCTTAATTTGGGTTGTCAAGGTTCAGCAGTTGGAGGCTGTTTACTTTACTTTTCAAAAAAAAAAAAAAAAAGTGATTTTTTTTTTCCTTCTCTTTTGTACAATGACTAATCCAGAGTCTGGAGAGGGGGGTGATGCAGCCAGTGGCAAGATGTTAGACTTTTTTTTCCCCTTTGCAGTGAGATTTTTAGCTGACACCTTTTGAATGGTAACTAGTTGACTTGCTTTTTGTATTTTTAATGCTCTCTAATTATGAGACCTTTCGAACCAAAAGACAGCAGGGGACCTATTCCCAAATTTCTGAAAATAGGAGCCCAATATGCTTTTTCTGGACTTAAAGAGGTAGGTATTTCTACATTGAGAACCAAAATTCCAGAGGAATTCTAAAACAAATTTAACAAGAACTGCTGTCTTAATTATGCAGAACACTCCCGGTTGCCAACACCTGAAATCTTTCTATTCCTCTTCAAATTCTCCTTAAGACATTTTCCCCAAAAATTGATTCTCACTGTGGATAAACTAAAGTGTGGGGGGGGGGGGCAGAAGGTAAAAATAGTGCAGAGATTCTTCCACATATTTTCAGTAGTAGAAAAAATTCCTTAAATATCCTTGAGGCTTGCTCAACTCAGCATTTACACAAGTCCTAAATCCTCAAGTCTGCGGACAAGCAAAGGTGAAGTGTGCAGGGTTTCAATGTCCAGGATCCTTTCAAAGGGAATCCAGAATGCTCCCCCAGTGCTCTTGTTTAAAGAGCTGTATCAAAATAAGAAATCCTAACTTAGCAAATACCTGCCTCGGGCCCTAAGAGCCCCGGCCCTGCAGAAGAGGGCTGCGGCGACTCAAAGGCAACCCAACGAAATGTTTATATTAATCTTATTATTATGCCCCAACCTCGCAGAAGAGGGTTTGGGGGTGGGGAGGAAGGGAAGACGAAGAAATAAGTTTCATTTTGGGTCTTCTGCTCCAGCAACAAGAAAATGAATTAAATGGAGAGGGTAGGATGAGCCCGGGCTAAATCAATACACTTTGTAATCAGCCTCGCAAGGGTATTTGGACACAATGACTTGGAAATAATTAATAGTTATAAGGGGGGAGCGGGGTGAGAAGGAGACCGAAAGATGTCACCATATTTTATCGAAGCACGTTATACTCAGGCTAAACTTTGGTCTCCAGATTTTCGGATTTCGGAAAGAAAGTGGGGAAAGGGAGAAAGAAAGTGCTGCATTTGGAAGCACCTACCGGCTGCAGGGTGGGCACATTCCTTGCTCCGGGCGCCTAGTCGCTGCGCTCGCGCCGCCCAGGCTGGCTCTCTAGGCTGGGAAGAGCGCTGGTGCCGCCCGGGGCTCTCCGGAGTCCCTAGCCCCGCGCCCCCGCCCGAGTCCTCGCCCCGGCAGCCGCGGCCGCCCCGACTTACCCGCAGAGTCCGGGGAGGGATGGGAGCGCCGCCTTCACGCCCGCGGAGGAGGCGCCGGCAGCACCATGGTCCCCGGCGCCGCTGCCGCTGCCCCTGACCGGCTCGCTCGCCGCGCGCTCTCTTCCTCTGGTAAACTTTCGGGTTCTGCTGTCGACAAGAAACCGGGGCGACTCTCTCAGGGAGTCCTTCCCCGTGCAGGCTGGGGAAAATCGAAGGGGACGGGATGGGTGAGTAGGCTGAGGGACCGAGACGAGAGGGCGACGGGCTCGGAGGACACCGAGCGCGCGTGGAGGACGGCGAGGTGCGGCTCCGGGAATCCCAGCGAGGATCCCGACACAGGGAAATCGGCCGAAGCCAAAGTCTCCGCACCTTCCCCGGGATCTTACAAAGTTGCAACAACAAAAAAGAAGGGGGAGGGCCGGGGGAAGGGGGTGGGCTGGGGAGACGACCGCGGGCGCAAGGTTTGGAGTTACAACTGTTTATTTAGTCCTTATTCTTACAGGCGGCGGGCGCTGCGCCGCAATGGGGGGCTGCAGGCAGCGATTCCGAAGCAGACACTTGGGAGGGGGCATGCGACTTTGTTTCTGGGCGCGGAGCTCCCCGGCGCCCGAATGTGTCGCCCCAGTGTGTCACCGCCAGTCTCCGGGGACCGAGGCGGAGCTCACAACAGGTGGGGAGGGGGGCTCGCCTAGGGCCAAAAAGGAGAAGGAATCAAAGTTTCCGAGCGCGGCGGGGTCTGGAGAGGAGGGGGGCGGGAGGCGGGGGCGAGGGGAGGCGGAGGCAGCAAATGACCGCGACCCCGCGGCAGCTGGCAAACTCCTAGGCTCCCGGCGCTGCCGCCACCGCCTTGGTCCCCACCCCTAGCGCTCGCCGCCTCGGCTAGTCGGCTCCCGGGAGTCGTCTCCTCTGCGGGACAGGAATGAAGCGTTGGGAGCTCTGGAGAAAGGCTGCGCGCAGGCGAGGAACCGAGAGCCATCGGTGGCCGGGACTGGGCAGGAGGGACGCGGCGACACGCGTGCGTCGCAGAACCGACCAGGGCTTTGGAAATCCCCCTGTCCCTTAAGCTTAAGGGGGAGGGGGAGGTAAAACCCGAAAGTGTGCGTGGCAAGGGGAGGAGGATCCGGGTGCTGTGATTGCACACCCTGTTCCTATGCCCACCCGAAGATCTGGCCACGGCTGTCGCCGTCGCCTCTCGAGGAAGCTGAGACCGCGGGGAACGAACGCGCGTGGGGTTGGGTGTCTAGCAGAGGGTGCGCGGGTGTGTATCTGAGTTTTCCAGGATCCGGGGGCTAGCGGGAGAGCGTCTCCGCCGCTGGATTCGGGGAAAGGCGCCTGTGGCTCTGGAGATGTCCCCAAGCTTGGGGCCCAGGGCGCAGGCGTCCCTAGTCAGTCTGCCGGGGCCCGCAGGGCAGCCCAGGATCACCAAAGGGGCACACACCCGTGGAAAAGGAGGGGGAAAAGTTTGCTTCGAGTCCAAACTTTGAGCCCAGAAGGCGCCCGCCGCACGCCGCCTCCCAGACCCGGGCCCCACACCCGCCCCGCGCCCCAGTAGCCACCGGACGCCCACGCTGGACACTGAAAGTTGCGACAGGCGGCCTGGGCTTATTGATTTCTCCAGCCCGTACGATCCAGGAAAGCGCAGAGAGGCGGGAAGGGGCCAAGGGGGAAGCGATTTCTCCTTCTCGCAGCCCGCACCGCACCCCCCCGCGTTTGACTTATGCAAATGGACCCGAGGGTGCCGGCGCAGCCGAGCTCCCCCACCCTCGCGACGGCTCCCGGCCCCCACCCGGCGCTCGGGCCCGGACCTGGGGGGGGGGGGAGAG
>PVKS010003116.1:0-46147 GCA_004027875.1 Aplodontia rufa | reverse complement strand
CCTTTCCCCGCGCGCGCCCACTCCCGCCCGCGCGCGCGCCCCGCGCACACACTCACCCGCGCACACACGCGCGCACACACGCACTCCCGGGCGAGGGCCGGGCCGCCGCGTACAGCATGCCGCCGCCACACAATAAATAACAATAGATTCCTCCGCTGCGGACTAGCTTCCCGAGCCCCGCCGGCGCCCGCAGAGCGCACCGCGCCGGCCCGGCCCGCCGCCCGCCCGCCCGCGGCCCCCTGCGCCCCGCGCGCCCCCAGAGGCCCCTGGCGCCCCAGGGCGCCAGCCGAGCCCGCCGGGGTCCCCGGGCGCTGCGTCCATCCCCTCCCCCCGCATCCCGGAACAAATAAATAAATAAGGCGCGCGAGAGGCCACCACGTCGCGGAGGGAGATGTTGTTATTTTTTGCTGTTGTGCGTCCCTGACGTCACATCCACCTGCTGGGTAAACAACAGTGCTCGCTGCAAAAAAAAAAAAAAAAAAAAAAATCGCAATTGCCAAGGCGGGGGGGGGGGGGGGGGGGGGTGCAGGCTGGAGGAGGGGAACCGAGGGGCGTCCCAGCTGCAGGGGAAGGAGAGGCCGAGGCCGGAGAGGAAGGAGGCCGGAGTAGTCCTGGCGAGAGAGGAATCTGGCAGGAAAGACCTGGAAAATAAGGGGCACGGGGGCGGAGGGCTCCTCGGAGGATGGGAAAGGGGCACCCCTTCCGACCCTGGAAAGATCAAGAGCGGGAGTGCTAACTGCAGGGACGGAGATGGGCGCGCGAGGGCTATTTGCTGGGTCTCTGAGCTAAAAATACAGAAGGAAGGGGAGAGGCGAGGCGAGGATGAGTTTCCGCAGTTAAAAGTGAAAGTGTTCGCCACCAGTGACAGCTGAGGCGCAGGGCGGGCGCCGGCGATCGCAGCCCCTCTCCCGGCCTCCCCCGGCCTCGCCTCTTTCTTTCTGCACTTTGTCCAATGAAAGCGGCGAGTTCGGGAGGTGAAAGTTCAGCAGAAGGACAAACCCCTGTTTGCAAGGAAACAGAAACCCCGCGGGCCGGGGGTTTTTCCCCGGTATCGCGGAATCCGGAGAGAGTGTGACGCGGGGCGAGCTCTCCCCTTCCTGATCGGTCACCTCGGGAATGTGCAGTGAGGTCCACTTTAGGGAAAGTGGCTGCCTCGGGAACTGTTCTCTGCCACAGTTCCTCTTAGGAAAACACCCGGGGGCTGGCATGTCAATCAGTTGTTTAACACAATCTACCTGCTCGCCCACAGATCAGTCACGTGCAGAAAGCTTTCCCAATTCTTTGCAAAGGTGAGATTTTTTTTTCTTTTTGCCGTTTTGAAGTTCGCTTGAATTTATAAATTAGAAGTAAAGGAGCAGTCCGAATGAAATGTTTTAAAATAAAGATCTACATATGTAAAAACAAAAGACACCAGCCTTTCACTTTCTCAATATAGATAGATAGAGAAACCGAATTTGTTTCCAAGAGGTAATTTAGGAAAATACAGGACCTCCAATGGCTTGTTGTTGTTAACAGAAATAATTTTTTTTCAGACCCATCACCCCGGATGCTGCCAAACTCCCGAGCCAGCATTTCCAGGCTCCAACCGGAAGGTATACCAGGCCAATTCCTTATGAAAATACCTTAAAAGTCACCCGTATGAATTTCTACAAAGTGCTTTCCGGGGTTGGCGGGGAGTCATGCTGTCCCTTTGGTCTTGAAACTAGCACTGTTATAGATAATATCTAGGAAGGGTTATTATAAATTCTTTTGGATAACGTATTTTTGCAAATATTGCTATACATTCACTGGCAGATTTAAATCTCAATGACAGCAGAAGACTACCACTTTAAAATTGTATCTGGTTTGCAAGTAAAAAATAATAACAAAACCATTCAACTAGTGCTGTAGAATCGAGAATGGGACTGCGCTAAGCTAGTTCCAGCCCAGCAGAATCCATCAGGGTGCTCGCTGTGCAAAGCTCCAATCTATCCAGGCAAAACCATCCGCCAGATCTTAGGCTAGACCCTGGATAGATAAAACACATTTTAGTGTGTGTGGAATTTCCTAGCTTCCAGAGCCCAGGGCTCCTGTTGTCTTTGTCAAGATGTTAACACATGTTCCCCTGTGTTCTAGACCATGTCGTGAGCAGCAGAGATGCCCAGATAAATAAAATTCCTGCCATTGGGCTTCACAGTGTATAGCTGTCAGTCATAACATCTAATGTTTATTGAATATTTTCAGTGGCCTAGGCACTGATCTAAAAGCTTTATGTCAGCTCCTTTAATACTCTTAGCAGCCCTTTGACAGCACTGGAAATTCCACATTCTGAATTCACATGGCATTATACAGAAATCTACCAAGTAGCCAGTCTATTGGGAAATTTTTGTTTTTAATTTCTATGATGTTTCTGCCCAATGTAACTTGTTTATGGTCTACGCCTGGTTGCAGAGAATAACTCAGGGGAATGGCAATTTATTTAAATATGACAAATCTATTAAACGTCAGTAAGGAACAGTTCTTACTCTGATCTTATTTTTCAGACTGAGCCGTGTGCTTTAAAAAAAAAATCATTATTGCTGTACTAAAGGGATTCTTAGCTTACCGCTGATCTTAGTCTGCATTTTAACTGCCTTAGATTCTACATTAACTTGCAGGCGAAGGCCAAAGTCAGGTTGGCAACAAGTTTGCAGACAAAAGGAAATCCTGGCTGTAAATCCCATAATATATGGCACTGCTTCATATATGCCGGTCTAACGAGGCCTTATTAGGGAGAGCCGTGCCCGCTGCCTCACATTAGACGGGAGCTGAACTGCAGCTTAACGGGGTGTTCATTGTCCACACAGTCACGGTATGTTCGTAAGGAGCAGATTTTAATTTCTTTATCAGTAATCAACTGGAAGTTTCTTTTTGTTAAATTAAAGCAAGAAGGGTTTTTAAATAAAGGGCATGGGGGTAGGACGCCACCTTTTGGTGATAAGACAAATAGAAATCCCTTTCTGAAACATATTCCTGACATGATTTTATTTTTAATTACACTCAGGCAAAGGTGCCCTATTGCCTTATATTTTCAGGAACAGGAAAGAAAAAAAACAACGTAAATGGACTATTGGCAAATTACTGTTAACCGCGGTCAGCATTTCCCCAGAGGTACCAGAACGTGTTGGCACCCTGGGACACAGCACCAACCGTAAGTTGCACAGTGCTTTATTCTCCAAATGCTGTGCCCTGAGTATGTGCAGGACTTGGGGACAGGAGCTGGAGTGGACGCGTGCCACCTCAAGAGATGCCTGAAGCCCTTGGAAGTTTAGAATTGAACAGAAATTGAAATGACCACGTTCAGACTTTCTTAAACCAGAGTTAGCACCTTCCCAATTTTTGCCATATCTGTATAACACAGTTTCTAAAAAATCAGCATTCCAAATCCATTGCAGTGCAGATATTGTGATATTCTGCTATTTGCACTTACATCAACCTGCTTCTCATTTGTCTTTTACTACTTTCAGGGAGAATAGTTATCAGGCTCCACAAACAAGCAAGTGAAACAGTTACAGATTTCCCTTTGTGAGAGTAGCAAAGAAAAAGAATGAATTAAAGGAGAAAGTAATGGGCATTGAATGGAGATACTTCCCCGCCCGACTTTAGAATAAGCAGAAGGGTTGGAAAGTGACTGAAAAATCCTCAGTATGAGTTCCTTTTATCTTACGCCATCCCAGCACCCAGGAGGCACTTTTGGGAATCATAGGTATAACCGCACATCAAATTGCAGACCAACACCACTTTTGGGAATCATAGGTATAACCGCACATCAAATTGCAGACCAACACCACCGCGAGACCCTGGGATTTAACTCATTCTCCAGAGTCAAATAATTGGCTAGTGCCTGGACAAGGTTAGACCCCAGGAGTCCTGGCTTGACATGTTTCCAGCTCCCTCTTCCACATCACAAAAGTGACCTGTCCTCAGGTGTTAGGCACCAGCCTAGCTCCAGAACAGCCATGCTAGGTGGAGACAGTGGAGAAACGGAGGCCACAGTCAAGATCAAGTTCGACACCCTTCTCATCCTCTTTTGCTGAGACCTAGCAGACGCCCAAGTGGGGCAGAGCAGGTGGGAGGGGGAGATTCGTGAGTGTGGGTGGACCATTCTCGAAATGAAAGCTGAACCCCTCTGTTTCCCTCTAAGAAGATGAAACAGCTAACGAAAGTCACGTGCTTTCCCCTAAGTGTCAGAAGGAGCCCATCCTCCCTGTGCCCATGTCCCTGTCTGCCCCGGCTGGAGACCAGGCACTGAGACACAGTCACCTTGGCTGTCTGTGAAGTTGGAGAGCCAGCTGGAGGTGTGGTGGACCCCAGCGTGGCAAGTTCTCTCCCCAACAACAACCTGGAGAGGCTCCACTCCAAATCGGGAGGGAGTAGTGCCCTGTGCGACATTCTGACCAGAGAGGGGCCTGAGCCACCAAGCCTGCATCTTCTGCTTCCTTTTCTCTGTTCCTTTGAAGGACGAGGTCCTTTACACGTAAATCAAAGCAACTGCAAACACCTGTACCTTGGTCCAAATCGGGTCCTTGTGAAGACTGCCTAGAACTCCCCGGTAGAGCACTTGGCCCCAGGGGATCAAATGCACAAGAAAGGACCTAGCCAAGTACCCTCACTCCCAAAAGCTGTGCCTGAGCCCTGGGCCCTCAGCCCTCAGCCCTCAGCCCTCGGGACAAAATGTTGGCCCCTCAGCTGAAAAGGGATTATGGGAGGCTAAACCCCCTCTGCTGCTCCTGGGAGAACCCTCTAGCCTCTGCTTGCTATGCAAAGTGAGAGGTGCTCACCGTCAGCACCCTAAGGGCACAGAAAAATGCACTCTAGGCCCGCCCCAGACCCACTGAATCAAACTCTGCATGTTTGCAAAAGCACCCGCTGAGCCACGCACGCGCACACGCACACGCACACGCACGCACATTTGAGAAGCACCTTGGAGTGCTACAGTAGGCCACGTCTCAGTCCCCTTTACAACATCACACTGTGACAGGTGTTCCTGTGAGCCCTCTGTCTCGCCTCTTTCTCCAAACTGGCATCTTTTATAAACTTGGTTGGTTCCTTGTTTCTCATCCACTTGCAAAGTTAAGCCACTAAATCACCTATGTAAAGCATGATTAATTCCTTTGACATTAATAACAGGGTGACTTCTCTCTCCTGTTACCCCAAAGAGACTGCTAATTGCACTCCAATTGTTTACCTTTGTATTGTTTTATGAGAGCTCAAGGGGAAGATGGAAGATATTCCCCACCAGGCCAGAAGCAAGCGCCAGACAGGTTTTGGAAAAGCTGAGCACATGCTATGACCACACCTTGTTAGTAGAAGGGCTTTGCTTTCTGTGTTTTGTTTTCTTTTTTTATGGAAGGGATGACGCCTCCATAATTATAGGTGTTGCTGTTTAAATCTCAGAATGTTTTCCAAACCGTGGAGGACCACGCCTCCAGCAGCCCGTGAGCCATCCTGCTTAGACTCTTTCCAATTCTCTGAACAGTTTATGAAGACACCTCGGAGACTCCTGGATGAACGTGGACAGTAGGAGCGGAAAGGGGCACTGGTTCCAGTAGGGCAGATGCCTGCAAAGACAGCAAGGGTCCACAGGTGCACACATGGTTAATTTGTATCAGTGAAATCCTCAGCCTACAGTTAATTCGCCTCCCTAACAAGACAACAGGTTACTTTTGTAACCCCCCAAAAAATAATTAAAACCATTGTTTTAATACTATCCTAAGGCGGTGTAATTAAGTCTCTGAGTGAGTAATTGTGTACCTGAATTCAAAATAAGATTTGACATGTAAAGCAAAGTTCTGCTGGTGATCTCCGAGAAGTGTCTTGGCTTATATTTAGAATCCACAAGTGCCAACTCAGCATCACAATAGGCATTGTTAGGTAGAGCTGGAGACAAAACGCATTTGTGTGAGAAGGGAGAGAGGCAGGTCTGCCCACCTGCAGGAACAGGGAAGCTGGATGCTCCAAACCCTGGCCAGCATTTTTGTTGATGAGAATATCTTCACATGGGTTGGTTATTAAACAGTAATATCCACAAAAGAGCTCTCAGGAGAAGCTTCCTTATCCCCTACACCCAGGTGTTCTCGAGCTATTGTTTTTTGTGTTTTTTTTTTTAAATACAAAGACTAAAAATCAAATTTGTCAAATGCCATATAAATCTGGTGGTGTTGGCCCAGAGTGGAAGGTATCCATGTGGACAGAATTTTAACACACCGAGAGTCACAAGACAAGTAGGTACAGAAGTAAGTCTATATGTGTTTGTATGCATGAGTTAACGTACAAACTTGTTCCTTAGGTCTGCACTGAGGTTAGAAAGCATGAACACCCCCATCTCAGTGAGCACACTGGGGCCCCAAATCTTAGCTTCTAGATACCTTTTGCCAAGAAAAGAAGTGAGGGCTTGTAGAACTGGCTGATTCCAGGGATAGGGTAGGAATACTAAATTAGTGCCGGAACAGGGGTGGGCTTTTGGAGAGACACAGGAGCCAATTAGCAAGAGCTCTTCAATCCCAACGTTGAGGCCACTTAAGCAAGAAAAAGAACACTAGTAACAACGGTATTTAGAATTTAAGAAGCAATGCTCTTCTCTGCAGAAGATTGCTGGGGCCCAGCAATCAATGTTTTCAAACAAGCTTTAGCGCACCGTGAGGATACCAGGCCTATGGAATCATTCATCCATCGGTGGGTTGAGATCATGGAAGTGTCTGAGCATCCTGCAGTCACCTGCAGCAGAGGGGGTGGCAAAGCAGAGCCCACAAGCCCCAAGGACAAGGGGCAGACGCTGATTCCTGTGGCCAGGAAAGCAAGTCCATGCAGGGATAGCTTCCGGGTTTTCAAGACAGGCAAGAAATCCAGACTTTTATGCAAACACCCCTCAGCTGTAAAATTCCAGATGGTCAGTCAGAACAAGCCTCGGGAGTATCAGGAGCAGAGGCTGCCCGTGTTGACCCCTGACCTTGGGGAAATGACATCACCCCTTCGGCTCAGGGTGATGGGATTTGTTTCTCAAGGAAGCAGAGAAGGGAAAGGGAGCATACTGGTCCTCATCCATCAGCTCCTTCCCCAGAATGGAGTAAGTCACCCCACAGCAAGGCTGCAGTCCATTTGGCACGAGGTCAGCAAAGACTCGCCTTTTCAAAACACCGAAAGTCCACTCAGAGCATCATCATTTAGAAGGTGCTGTTACTTAGAAGGATCCTTTGTTGCCCCTGCCCCACAGAAGAGTGAGTTCAGAAGCTTCACTGGGATGTGGTATTCAAGGATTCCAGGCCCAGGCAACCTCCCCAGTTCTTCCGCCCTCTGTCTAGCCAGGGCTAAAAGCCATGGAAGAATCCAACAGGTCTTCCTATTGTCTCTTGTGTACCCACAGTCAAGTCCACAGCCACCATGTCAGTCCCTGCCTGCTGGAGCCTGCACCCAGACACAGTCACAAGATGAATTCCTCCACTGATGCGGAGTGGTGGATGGTGGAGGAGACTTCAGTGCATCGGCTGACAGGACAAGCATATTCACTGCTGGGTCTGGACCTCTTTCAGAGTCGGGTCCCCAGTGCCAGCCCTGTGGTTTAATTGACCTGGAGTCTGATCTGAGTATCAGAGCTTTCAAAACCTTCCCAGATGATTGCAGTGTGCACCAAAGCTTGGGGACCCCTGACCCGGGCGGGGCTTTGAGGACTGCAGTGAACAGTTGGCTCTGCCCATGGGAATGATCCAGGGACCTACAGTCACCCCAGGCCTTCTGCCCTTCCACCACAGCCAGCATCCCTTCCTCCAGAGAACCCATCCATTCAACCAGTGGACGGACTGCCCACACAGGGCTGGAACAGTATTTTGCACTGAAGTCTTTAGACCCTGCCTAACAGAATCCCCTATATGGATGGGGCCCATTTCAAACCTAAGAAATCAGGGCATTGTTGAGAGGCCATGGAAATAGATGTTTTCAGAAGCTCACCAGCGGGTGGTGGCTTACATCAAAGTTTGGAATCTATCCGTGGAAATTTCCAATTTCTACCTACCCTGAAACTGTCACCATTTTATTTATTTATATATTCTTTTTGGTACTGGGAATGAAACTCAGTGTGCTTTACCACTGAGTTACACTGCCAGCCCTTTTTACTTTTTTATTTTGAGGCAGTTCTCACTAACTTGCTGAGGCCAGCCTTCAAATAGCAATCCTCCTGCCTCAGCCTCCAGAGTCACTGGGATGACAGGTGTGCATCACCATGCCCAGCCTGTCACCATTTTCAAAGGGACGCTTTAAGAAGGTAAGACAGGAACAAATCAGGACATGGTTGCACTGTGAATATTTCCTAGAAGTCACAAAAAGTTAACTTCCTCTGCTTCCATGTGTGGAAATAGATTCACAAAGGTGAGAGCAATACTCAAGGGCCAGAAAGGCTAAGGTGTCACACACTGGCAGAGACGGCTCAGGCGTACCTGCTGAACATGCCAGCACCGTGCACAGACAGCACATCCCCACGCGAGAGTTGGCAAACCTATCCAAGTCCTGGTGACTGAGACTGGACAGGAGAGCCCTTGCCCACAGCGTGAGGATCCCAGGTCAAACACTCTCCAATCTCATGCATTCAGCAAAGCCCAGGGATCCTGATGTTAGGAGGAGGGCTCTGTAGGCTGCCCTGAAGGACTCTCGGCCTTGGAGCGCAGAAGGAGAGGATGTGTGGATGTCCGGATGTCGCCTCTTAGTCTGCCTGCCCACCTACTTCAGAAATCAAGCCGGCCTCCTCTTTTTCTGGGAGGGAGGCCACGTTTCATTTTCAAGTGATGAACAACAGTCGTATATGCTTATGGGCACAAGGTGGTGTTTCAACACCTGTACCCACTGTGGAAAGAGCAGACAAAGTCCTTAGCGTCTCTCTCACCCCTGGTGTTCATTCTGCCTGTGATGAGATCATTGGGACATCTTAGCTACTTTGAAATTTACAACACATTATTAATCAATATATTGGAGAACCCCAGAGCCCTTTCCTCTTGTCTCCCGCTTGCTTTGTACCTGTTGACCAATGTCCCCTCTCTCCCGTCCACCTTCCCTTCCAGCCTCTGTACCACCATTGTACTCTCTGTTGCTCTGAGTTTAATGTTTTTTACATTCCACATTTGAGTGAGATTACTATGGAGGTTCCATAAAAACCTACAAATAGCACAACCATACAAGCCGGCAGTCCCGGCTTATATATTCCAAAAAAACCCCAGCAAACAGTACACTAAAGAGACCTCTGCTCCTCCACGTTCGCAACAGCCAGGGTGCCTTCGTCCACCAACAGATGACTGGGATTTTAAAATTTGGTAATGTACACAAAGGAATAGCATTCGGCCTTTAAAAAGCAGCGAATCCTGTCACTGACAGCAGCATTAGTGAACCAAGGGAACAGGAAGCTAAGGAGAGTAAGTCAGGCACAGAGAGATGAACACCGTTCACCAGCTCTCCCTGCAAGAGCAAGGCTGAGATTTTTCTTAAAATTCAGAACTGGAAAACAGCAACAGAAGAGGTGTCCTCTTGGACCAAAACAGTGCTATGCAGCTGAGCCGGTTGCTTTGACCTGGCTGTCACCCTCAGTCTTCTACAGTTGAGAGGTTTTTGGGGGGACTGTCCAATGCCCTACAGGGTGCGAGGCAGTGTGGGCACCTGTCCCCTTGGAAGAACAACCAACCACATCTCCAGACCTTTCCAAGTGCTCCCCCAGGGGTCAAAACTGTCCTCAGGCAAAAGCCACTGCTCTACATGTCCCCAGGGTGGGCGGTAGCACGGTCCTAGCCATCAACCCATTTCCAGTCCCAACAGAGCTCTTGCCTGGGCTTATTGTATCCTGATGCAGCAGATTTATCAGAATCCAGGGCTCCATAAACAATGTCAGCTGTGCCTTCGGCCACAAAGCACAGCACAGGGGAGGAAGTGGCGGTGACCAGAACCCTCGCTTTCGGATCCTGCCTCTCCAGATGATGCATGGGATTGAAATGAGGCAGACGCATCATCTGGCTGCTCAAATTCCCCTTCTTCTGGGAAGTCTGGGGTGGTCCCCACTCAGGCACAGGTGGCCCCTGACCACGGAGCTGAGTCCCACGCTCGGGTGGGGTCTGTACACTGTCCCCTCCTCTCCACCAACACACCACTCTCTGGGGATCTGATCAACATCTATCACCCGGTGTGTTGCTGAGTTTTTTAAACAAGATTTTATTTCTCCTTATAGTTTCACATGGAAGGGGTCTGCAAGCACACATCATATATCCCCCTTTATCCTCTGCTCCTGTCCCCTCCCTCCACCTTTCCTCCCCTAGACTGCCAGGTTGCCCCAGTTCTATTGGTGATCCTCATCTGATGAGTCTGTTGTCTAAACTTGTGGTTCTCTCGCTCTTTCCTATATTGTACTCCAGCTTCCACATGTGAGAGGAAACCTTTAGCGTTTGAGTTTCTGAGTTTAGCTAATTCCACTCAGCATGACTTTCTCCAACTCCATCCATTTACCAGCAAAGCTGTGGTTTCATTTTTTTCCCGTTATATATACACACACATATATACACACACATACACCACAGTTTCTTGATCCATTCATCCAATGATGGGCATCTGGGCTGATACCAGACTTTAGCTACCATGCATTGAGCTGCTATAAACATTGATGTAGCTGTGTTGCTGTAATATGCTAAACTTCTATCTTCTAGGAAAATACCTAGTAGTGGGATAGCTGGGTCATACGGTGGTACCATCCCCAATTTTTTGAGGTGTCTCCATGTTGCTTTCCAAAGTAGCTATACCAGCCTGCAGTCCCACCAACAGTGTGTAAGGGTTCCTTTATCCTCACACCTCTCCAGCATTGGTGCACTGCTGTCTTAATCATCAGTTCTGGAAGCGACTGAATGGCAGCTAGATTGATAGAAGGATTTCGGGGGTAAAACTGTGCTGGTTTCTGAGACCTTGGGTAATCTTGGCATCGTGATGTGTTTGCATGGAATGCAGTTCTGAGAATTCACTTTGACTTTGGAGGACCCTTGCTGCACGATGCAGAGGCGAGCATCTGCCAGAGCCTCCCCCAGGCAAGGGTAGGGTTGGTTCCATTCCCTCCTGCACTCCACAAATATTCACTGCATGCTACAGTGACCAGACGCTATTCCACACATCAGGGAACAGCAGCAAACTCACAATAAAGGACTTTGATGCTAGGGGATTTCTTGGTGAGTTACATATGATTTTTCAATGGAGGATTTTCTTTTCTCCCTCCCTTCCCTTCTCCTTCCTTCATTCCTTCCTTTTCTTTTCCTTTTTCTTTTTCTGCAGTAGTACAGATGGAGTCCAGACCTCCACATGCCCGGTCAGACCTCTGCCACTGAGCTACACCCCCAGCCCAGAATTCTCTTTGTTTAAGAGAAAAAACTAGAAGTGTAGCTGCCAATACAAACTAACCAACTCACCCAAAAAAGGAGTTTTGTTAAAGTCACCACTTCAACTATCAAGAAGGCCACACAACACTCTTGTAGATGCTGAGGGAGAGGATAAAGCTGGAGAGAGAGGGGCTGCAGAAGAAAGGCATAAGTCCTAGAAATTGGGAAAGTGCAAAGATGCCAAAGGTGTTTTGGGGAGGTGGGGCAGGAGATGGAGCGGGCACAAGGCAGAGACGCAGAGAGGGGGATCTCAGAGGCAGGCTCCTGTGGGCTGCATGGTCCTCCCAGGGAGGACTAGGGGACTGGGACTCAATGCTGGATGCCTACAAGACTCCACTTGGCACCACACCACCAGCTGCTCTTCCAGGCAGCAGAAAACAGCCACTTCTGGAAGCTTCTGTTAGGACACAGAGCAGCCATGGGCCTGGAGGCCGATCCTCTGCCCTTTGGTCATTCCGGGAGGTGTTGGGATGGCATGAATCTTACCCTCGAAGGGAACAACTCGGGGTTTTCTGGGTCAGAATTCACAAGTTAGAATCCTGGAGAGGAGAGGATAATGGTCGGTATACAGACCGTTCATTTTGTCATCCCCAAGGACGCCGTAGCATCAGGGTTCAAAAAAAGATGCAGGCCCAGCTAGCCTCCTCCTGGCCTCCTGGATCTCTGTGCGGGTGGGGAGGTCACCAAGTCACGGAGGCTTGGAAGCACGTGACCCGTTGTTTGTTTGCTTCCTTCTTCCCTATAAACAGTTTGGTCTCCTTCTGGAGAAGAGAAATAATACAAGCAGAGCAGACACACACACGTTTTCAGCAGAGCTCTGCCCTGGAATCCAATGCAGCCTGGTTCTCCTAGGGCAAGAGAGTCTTGAAAAGGAAGAGCCAGGGCTTGCTCACAGCTCCACCTCATGCGCAGTACCAGAGGATATGCTTTTAAAATTACGGGAGCTCTCTGCTTGTGGAACAATGCAAGAAAAGGGCTTTTCTGGTTTACAGCGGAAAAATAGTTTAGAATTCTATCTTGCCTAACATTCTTACAGTTTCTTCTCTCAAAACTCATCCAGTGAGAGTGGCCTCATGTCGGATAATATCATAAGTAACTGCTCTGTTGTTTACAAAGCAAGCGCTCTGCATCTTTTGCTGGGGGCAGTGGGGGGGGCTGGGGCTCTCACCCGGTGCCTCTGCCTGGTGCCACCTTTCTCAAGACCTTTGTACGGCTAGATGCTCCTCAGCTCTCTCCTTACATGCCATAGCTTTGCAGAACCCTTTTCTGATTTCTGCTCCTCCGCCTCCCAATTCCTTATCTGAAAGCTCTCTTCCTGACCGAGGGGCTAACATATTGCCTGTGTCCCTTCCTGGAAATGAGACTCAAAATGCCTGAGACCTGGTATCCACAGTGCTCACTGCAGAGTCCTCGTGCAGATGCATGTGGCAGACCATGCCCCGAGAATGAAGGACCCAGCAAAGGAGCCGTCCAGTGGCAGATCTCCCTGTCACCAGACTCGGTCTCCTTGGTCTTTGCTTCCTCCACATAAAACAGTGATAGTGGCACTCAACAGGGAAACCAGAGGTTCAGTGGAAATGGTGGAGATAAGCATTCTCTTTACAGGGACACCGGTGACAGTATCATGGTTGTGCTATGTGGACCGCAGGCTGGAGTCCTGAGAAGGGCTTCTGCAGCCACTGAGGTCTCCACCTGGGAACCCACCGGCCGCAGTCCCACCCGATAGGTCTGATGGCAAAACCAGAGGAACAGACAGCGAGGCCTGGCCTTGGGTCTCCTGGTGGGGTGCATGTGTCATTGTAGACCTAGGACCACCTGGACCTCAGGAACACTGACACCTTGCTGGTACACAAGCAGAGACACAACAGATTCTTTCCAAGTTATTTAAAAAAGGAAACATGCTACAGGAACAAGGTCAGAGAAACATATTCAGAATCGAAGCACACGAGGCATAGTTATACAATAATGTAAATGAACACACGCCCGCACGCACGAGGGTGGCACTCTGAAAGTCCCCTCGAGGGCCCACACTCGGCCCTCCCTCTCTGTCATTCCCATGAAATATTAAGATGCCACTCAAAGCATTCTCTCTTTTGGTCAATGTTATCCTCGTGGCTCTATTTGATTTTTGAAAATGACAAAACAGGAATTCAGAGCATGTCTTGAGGGGCAACCAAGCCGGGAATTCCTGGTGTTTTTCTGCAAGAGTGAAGCCTGATTTTCTTGTCTGGTTCAGAAGAGCGTTCACGGCAATACTCAAAAGTGAAATTCGAAAGAAACCGCATCAATGAAACTAGCATGTAGTTTCCCAAGGTAGGACATCTTGAAGGACGACATTCTTTGGTGTCTGGCACATGTGCTGTGTTTATTTGAACATGCTACACGATCGCTCACACAGCAGCCTTCTATGCAGCGCGTGTTCGCGGACGTGCCCGACGCCCCGTGTGCAATCACCGCGTGTTGTTACTTTAGGAGCTGCGATGTTCCGTTCTGCTATCTACTATGAGGAATTAAACTATAATTCCTGTTGCTTTTCAATCAATCACCAGCAAGATCTGGAGGTAGACTGTTGTAAACACAATTAATCACTTGTTTTATGAAAGTCACAGGGCTGCCTAATTATAACTTTGCTTTTTAATACTTTTTAAAATAATGAATGCTGAAAGTGGAAAATTTGGAAAACAGGAGGTGTAAGTAATAACTAACAAACACCCCTAATCCCATCATCTATAAATAATCAAGGTAAACATCAGGGCACACGTGCATCCACACCTTTCTATGGAGTGCAGACAACACTCTTGGCATGAACAATGGACAATGCCATTTGCTGGCTGTGGAACTGAGGCAGGGAACTCTGACCGTCTGTTTCGTCATCTGTATAATGGGAATAACACTTGTCTTGTGAACTGCTGCAACAGTTAAAGGCCTAGGGGACATAAAACTCATAACCCGGTGCCTGATGCAAAGTAAGCACTCAATGAATTATGTCAACGGTCTTATTACGACGGAATTTGGAAGGCAGCCATGACCTTGAGAGCTTTTAAATTCTTGTACAAGGGGCTGGAGCAGTGGCTCAGCTGTTGAGGTGCTTGCCTGGCATGTGCAAGGACCCAGGTTATAACCCTAGCACCACAAACACAACCAAGTGTTGGAGAAACAAAGGCCAGATGAAAAATTTTTTAAAAATTCATTCTCTCTTTCTCTCTCTCTCAAAAAAAAATTTAAATGCTAGTACAGGAGCACAGTTAAAACCTGGAGCTGTTCAAATGTCCTCAGACCTGTCTACAGGTTGGTAAAGAGTGAATGTCGCCACATAAAATAAAGGCAATGATATTAAAGTCACTGAGAATAATAATAATTTAAAAAATCCCAGGAACTTATCACTAAGCCACAGAATTAGCATCCAGGCCAGTGGGTTCAGGCATGAGTATGTTCACATTTTGAAAAGTCTATCAATTTTGCCCCCAAGGGGCAAGGTATGGAAATGTGTCATGGTGGGGAGGGGCACCATTCCTGGTTCTGGTGGGCAGGAGTAGGGAGGCCCCACACCACGGAGAATCCTCTGCTCATTCTAACATAACTAGCTGTGGTCTAACCTAACCCTCTAACTAGCTGTGGTCTAACCTAACCCTCTAACTAGCTGTGGACTAACCTAACCCTAACTAGCTGTGGTCCAAACTAACCCTAATGACGTCCCAAAGACGTCACTCTCCTTAGTAAGGACAGTGGCATCAGGACCACTCGGGTCCTCTGAGCACCACCCAGGCCCCCTGCTAAGTACTGGCTTGCCCCCCCCCACACACAGGCTAGCACTTGGCCCCTGTGCTCGTCCACACTTCCTGGGCGAGAAGGCAGCCCTACCAGGATGAACTGCATCCTCCAAACACACGGCCTGCGAACGGCTTGGCCCCCTGTGAGTTGCTGCCATTCCAGGCTTGGGCCTCCATTCTCAATCTTCATGTTTTTCTGACTTGGCCTGAGTTTCTCCGTGACCGTGAGTATTTGTGGAGCTGTGTTATGATCAATGGTGATAGATGTTCCATTTCATATGCCAACTCAATTGGCATTTTAGCAGAATCCTGGGACCCTATGTAGAAGAAGATCCTGCGGCCAGGGAGGCCTCAATGGAAACAATGCGAGGGTTGATTACTGATGCCTGTAACAGGCGAAGGAGAGAACAGGAGTGGTCTTTGCACCACACATTACCCATCGTTAGACAGCATGATCTTTATTTAAGTTCTTTCTAAGGGCCAATCCCCTGAGTTCTTACTCCTGCCCTGCCCCCATAAATAGCCTCGATTTTGGGCACAGAGTTGTCCACATCAAAGAGAATCAGGACTGCACTGTGTACTGCAAGGGTTTTATTCAGTGCACGGTTTTCTCTGGGTGCAGAGGAACTGCTGAAAACACTCAGGTCTTCGTCTACATGAGACAGGAAACATCAAAGTTCCCGAAAATCACAGCACACCTCCACCCAGAGCTGAAGCAGAGAACAGACAACCCTGGGGGCTCGATGATTTCACCAAATAATCTGGGTGGCTGAAGAGGAAAACAGCAACCACTCTGAACCCGAGGGAGGCCAGAAAATCGTCGGCTGCACTTTTTTAAAGTTAAGCAATGTTTAGCAAACTGAGATCACTGGTGGGGAAAAAAAGAAAGAAAAAGAATCACAGAAGCTTCACTAAACAAAGTCACATACCAACAAACATTTAAACCACTACAAGCAGGACCAGCGAAGCTCGTCCTTAGTTACAGAGATCTGAGTGATGGGGGCGGGAAATAAACAAGAGTCCAAGGGAAAATCATTAATAAGATGCTTGGAACTATTTTCCCACAAGTGATTACTTAAAAAAGAGAAGAGAAAGAAAGAGCAAGCCAGGCTCCAAGTCTAAAAAAAAAAGTCAATCTCCCACATTCCAAATAAACCAAAAACTGAAACCCCATTGTCCCAACGTTACGACTGTGGGGTACCACTTCATAAAATCTCCAAAAACATCAAAGAGCCGGGAATTAATAGAGGACTCTGTAAGGAAGGAGGAAGGAGTTTAACAAAGTAAAACCCACCCTGAAAGAACTACAAGAAAGCCTGGTTGATATGTCCGCAGTGTGTAGTTTCAAAGATCTTCCTGTTTACAAATAACAACAAACTCACAATACACACACAACCACCCACACCACGTTTTCCAGGAAGTCAGATATTTAAACAAAACATTTGGGCTTCTTTACCGAAACAGATGTAATTTCTTCCATCATTGACGAATGAACTGGTGTGGCTTTTTTTTCCTTTTCTTTTCTTTTCTTTTTTTTTTTTTTTTTTTTTTTTGTGTGTGTGTGTACCAGGGATTGAACCCAGGGGCACTTAACCACTGAGCCACATCCCCAGCCCTTTTGATTAAATTTTGAGCCAGGTCTTGCTAAGTTGCTGGGACTGGCCTTGAACCTGCGATCCGCCTGCCTCAGCCTCCTGAGTCCCTGGGATTACAGACATGCACCACCACGCCTGACCTGGTATAGCTTTTATGAGAGGAGTAGTGGAAAATGGATTATAAGGCACATACTTTCTTCTTCCTGAAAGATTCCAAGGCATATGGAGATAAAACAATATACAACATTGTTTTCTTATGACATATGTGTTTTTTTGGGGTCTAATTGTCTTAAAGCAAAATAATCCGTCTGTGTAACATAAAAGCAAATACCAATTGAAAAATGTTTTAAGTAAGATGGATTTTGCTAATGTTGAGCTCAAGGCAACTCAGCAAGAAAGAGCAACTGTGCTAAATTATCTAAGCTGATGACATCCGAGCTGTGTGTACATGGCACCAAAGCGTGGTGACCAAAGTCCAGATCGGTAGCAGCCCAGATGTTGTCTGGTCAACAGCTGGAATTCCCCAGTCCTCGCTGTCATGGTGCCTTTGGGAGTTGCTAGCAGGGCTTTTCCCACCGATTCCCTGTGTCATCACCCACCGCCAGGCCTTGGGGAGCTCCTTGGTGGACGCTGCGGCAGCCATCAGATGCCAGGTTTCCTAACTTAGTCCCTCCTGGCTTTGCGTGCAGCCCCAATGGTGAACTTGGGTAGAACCAAATTCTCGTCTCTGAGAATGTTCCCAACTAAAAAGCACTTTTCCTTTTATGCCAAAACCTATCACTGTGCTGGGATCATCCTAAGAGTTGCAGGCAGAAAAATTACCCGGATAGCCACACCCCTCTCCTCTCTTCCAAATGTCCCTCCCATCCTAACCTGCTGAGGGGCTTCTCTTCTAAGTTAAGGCTGCTCCCTTCTCAAATCCCATAGCCAGCATGGCCAGGAGGCAGAATGGGAGTTCTCCACCCCTCCTGCCACCCCTCCTGGGCCTTTGTTTGCGGAAACCCCATGGACACTAAGGACACCGTTCCCCATCCTCTGTGACCCAGGGAGTGGCAGGACAGCGTGATTAGGAACAGTGATGGGATCCATGTGGCCTCTGGCAGGGCACTTCCCTCGTGGACCTCCCATCTCCCTGCCCACACCTGCAGACGGGATCACTGATGCCTTCCAGCCTCCGAGGGCTACTGGAGGACTGTGCTAGTCAGGTGCTCTAAGGAGCCTCTGTCAAGAAGCCAGGGCCTGTGCAGAAGCTGGGCCCAGCTGCGGTGGGAGGGAGGGTTAGAGGAGGGAGGTCTTGGTTCATGGCGCAACTCCAGGAGGGTGCAGGCATGGCCACTCGCGTCTGCTGCCCTCGGTCACTGGTGGGCAGAGGCTGAGGATGCTGTGGCCCTGGGGCAACCTGAGGGCCATGAGCAAGAGATGCCTGCCTTGTGGGAGATCTGGAAAGGACTTCTGCAGGGCCAGACCCAGGAAGAAAGGCCAGGATGCCCAGGCGCTCTCCTCGCCACTCAGAAGGGCCTCATGAGTTAGTGGTGGCGGCCTGACACTGATGAGGACATTGCTTCCCGCGTGACTGAAGCTCTTGGTGGCTTCAGCCACACCTGCCTGGCCATCATGCTCTGTGCCTGCAAACTCCTCACTCCTCATGCACTGGACTCAAACGCTCCAGCCATCAGCCACTGCTGTGCGACAGGCTGCCTTTTATCATCACCCAGATGATCAAGATGGGTCTCAAGGTCATCCCTGGTGGGCAAAAGAGCCCAGGGGACTGAGACAAAGCCTGCCAGGCTCCCTGAGCTGAGAGCACAGAGCAAAGACGCCAGGAAAGTTCAGGTGGTGAAAGGAGGCAGAGTCCCAGTGGAGAGGACTGCTTGGAGAGGGTGCTCCAGAGATTTGCAGAGTGCCCTGGCATTCACTGGGGGTGGGCAGTGGTACATGTAGGATGCAGCCCAAAGCATGGGGAGAAAACACCACAGGAGGGACAAGAGCTCACATACAGCCTCAAGTCCGGAGATCCCTAGAGTCAGAGCGGGGCACCCCATGATTCACGGGCCTCAAGAGCAGTCCAGGGGTCTTGCTTCAAGATGAGGAAGGACTGGCCCTAGATCAAGTGCTGAGAGACCCGCCCAGCCAAGCTAGAAGAGAGACCCACAGAGGAAGGGTTTCCCAAGCAACTCTACATTGTCCCAGAACAAAGCACAAGAGCGTTTTCAAGAATACACAAACACCCAGCACCCAAGGTGGAATTCACAATGGGTGGCCTCCTACAGAAAATTACCAAGTATGTAAAGAAACAGGAAAACAGAACTTAGAACAAGGAGGGAAATGGACCAACTCAGGTTAGAATCGTCACACCGAGCTGTTAACAGTGACTACAACTGGATCCCCAGAGAAGCTAGAAAACGTTGAAATTGATAAAAATAAAATATGACACACTGAAATGTCGAGGATCCCATTACAGCAGTAAGGTGGACATTTAGAGCATCAAAAGCTTACGAGGGAACAAATCCCAAATCCACGAGTTAACCTCCAGCTTAGGAAACAGCAAAATCAGGAGAAAACAATTGCTAAACACGTACAAGAAAGCCCCCCAAAGTGCAATGATCAATGAAATCGAACCCAGAAAATAATAGAAAAAATCAATGGATCAATGGTTATTTGAAAAGATAGATAAATTGACATAGCACCAGCCAGAATGACAAAGTACAACAGAGCAAAGACACAAATGAATAGCATCAGAATGAAAGGGGGACATTACTACACATCCCATACCCCGCATCGCGTTGCAGTGACCGACTCTACGCACACACGTACTACACATCCCATACCCCGCATCGCGTTGCAGTGACCGACTCTACGCACACACGTACTACACATCCCATACCCCGCATCGCAGTTACAGTGACCGACTCTACGCACACACGTACTACACATCCCATACCCTGCATCGCAGTTACAGTGACCGACTCTACACACATGACCAATTTCCTTCCTCCTTTTCTCTTTCTTTTTCTTTCTCCTTTTTTTTCTTTTTTAAAGAGAGAGGAACAGAGACAGAGGGAGAAAGAATTGATTTTATTTAGTTTTTCGTGTGGCTTTTGTTACTCTGACACTTCATTGTGTATGTGGCGCTGGGGTTTGAACTCACATCCTTGCACATGCCAGGCAACCACCATAACCGCTGAGCCACTGCTCCATCCCCCCTTTTTCTTTTCTTAAGACAGGCTTTTGCTAAGCTGCTGAAGCTAGACTTGAACCCATGATCTTCCTGCCTCAGAATCCCAAGTAGCTGGGATTACAGTTGTGCACCACCACACCTGGCTCATGGACCCATTTCTCAAAACAACAAACTACCCAGGTTTACTCAAGAAGAAGTAACCTGAATCGACTTATATTTATTTTTTGAAATAAAACTCACAATCAAAAATCTTCCCTACCCAAACCAAGCGAACAAGAAACAACTCTTTCAGTCTTAGATGATTTCTCTGGAATTCTACTGACTCTTCAAAGTGGAACAAAACCAATTCTAAATATCTCTCCCAGAAACAGAAGACGTGGAAAGACTTCCCAACTCATGTTATGAGAGCATCCTTAACCTCATTCCAAAAGCAGATGAAGACAATACAGGAATTTCAGACCGGTATCCCTCATGAATAAAGCTGCACAAATCTTCAACAGATGGTCAGCTGGTCAGGCCCAGTGACACATAAAAAGAATAACCAAGTAGGGTTGATCCCAAGAACGCAAGCCTACTGCACACTTAACAGTTAACTAGTGTAATCACTAGGGAAGAAATGCCACGTGATCACAGAATTGATACAGAACAGCAGGTGAGCCTTAATAGTCACTGATAATAAAAAATGATTCTGAGAACTAGGAATCAAAGGGAAGTTCACTAACCTGATGAAGAGAACAGGGTTTAATGGTACAAAACTGAATGGTTTTCCCCAAGACTGGGATCAAATGGTCCACTTTTACCACTCCTGTTGAACATTATACTGCAATCCTAGACAGTGCAGTAAGGCAAGAAATGTAAATAAAAGACATCCAGATGAGAAAGGAAGAAGAAAGCTATGCTATCCACAGACAATTTGATTATCTATATGGAAAAGGCCAAGAAATTTACAGAAAAAGAAGCTCTTAGAATAAGTGAGATTTATGTAATCATAAGATAAAAGCTTAGCATAGAAAAATCTATTGTATTTTTTTAACTGGCAATAAACAGGTGGAACTGAAACTTTTAAAGTATCTCCTTTATAATAGCTCAAAAAACGAGCAGGAAGTAATTCTTAGTTATAAATCTAGCAAAGCAAAAACTAGGAGACTTATGGTGATAATCACAGAATAAACGAAGACACATACCATGTTCATGGACTGAAGCACTCAGTATAGTTAAGATGCCAATTCCTCAAAAGTTGATTCATAAATTTAATAAGATTCCAACCAAAACTGCAGCAGGATTTTTTTGCGAATAAAATCAAGATAATTTTTAAATGTATATGGAAAGACAAACAACTAAAAGATCAAAGTTAATTTTTTTTTAAAAAGCTGGAGCTCTCATAGCACTGATTCTAAAATTTATTACAGTGCTACAGTATGAAGTATGTAATATCTGAGGGATGGACACAGATGTATCACAAAATACAGAGTCGAGGTATACGCATAGCCAATTGACTTTTAAAAATATCTTACTCTTTTTTTTTAAGAGAGAAAGAGTGAGAGAGAGAAAGACAGAATCAATTTTATTTAGTTTTTCATGTGGCTTCTGTTGCTCTGACACTTCATTGTGTATGTGGTGCTATGGTTCAAATCCGCATCCTTGCACATGCCAGGCAAACGCCATAACTACTGAGTCACAGCTCCAGCCCCCAATTTTTTTTTTTAAGAGTAAGGAACATTGAGAGAGAGAAAAAGAAAGTCAACTTTTATTTAGTTTTTCACGTAGCCTCCGTTGCTCTGACACTTCATTGTATATGTGGTACTGGGGTTCCAACTCAGGTCCTAACACCTGCCAGGCAAACTCTGTAACTGCTGAGCAACCTCTCCAGTCCCGGAGCCAATTAACTTTTTAAAAGGTACTAAGGCCATTTGATAGAGGACAATCTTCTAATAAATGATGTTGAAAAAGTGGACATTCATATGATAAAAGGGGGGCCTATCTCGAGCTAAACTCCACACTGTATATAAATGAATCGAACATGGACCATCATGTCAGCTAGACTCCTGCCCACTGGCCATGGCTCTGTGTACGGCAGGAACAGCCTCGGTCACGAGCATCTTCTGCATCTGGCTTCCACATCCTTAGTGGCCATTCACTCTGCACACAGCACAGGGGGTCTGTGAGTTCATGGAGGGGCTGGGGCACAGCTGCGGAGAACTCTCGCTGTGCAGAGTTCTGGGTTCAATCCCCAGCAATGCAGGAAAAAAGAAAAACAAAAGAGTTCATGGGGGAAGGACGGCTGCGTCCACAGAGGGAAGCTAACTGCTCAGGCAAGATTGATGCCCCAGATCCCAGCTCCTTTTAATATTTATTCCAACGCCATTTTCCTCTCTAATAGAATATGGGACTCATGCAGATTCCAATAATTCAGATATATTCCTGACTTGCGTGCGGGTGCTGTCCTTCTGGAATCATCTCCGGCTTTCTGCCTCGGTCCTTCATCAGTGGTCTTGTGTTCGTCCCGTTTTTCATCAGCTTCTTGCTCGTCCACAATCTTTCTTTCACTACATTATTCCATCTGTCTTCTTTAAAAATATTTTTGGATTTTGAGTATGCACATCTCTGGAGGGTCTTTGTTTTTATTCTGTCATTCAGACCTTCAAAGATGGACACACGCCATCCCCAAAGGCCTGCGTGGTGGAATGAGCCCCAGGCCCCACACTCACCATGGCCTTGGGGACTCCTGGATGCCCGCTGGGAGCACTCAACAAGTGCTCAGAGATGAGACGCAGGCTGGAGCTTCGTGCTTATAAAAACAGCCACACCCGTCATTTCTGAAATCTCGTGCTCTCCAATACAAAATGAGCATCATCTTGAAGAGAGGCCCTGGCTTTTACAATCATGTCAACCTAAAGCGAGAATGTTTTCAGCCGGCAGAAATGTGTCACATGTATTTTCACTCTCTGTAAATTATGGATATACAAACTACTCATGTGTGCATGTACAGCTTGCTGACGTGAACACCGTACCCTACACATGTAAGACTGAAACTGAAGACGGGAGATTAGACATTCACGATAAGGAGGCTCTGAAATTCTCCTTCTGCACCAGTGGACAACAAGTGGACCTTGGCCCACTGTGGAAAGCTGGGCTGCGCTGTTCAGGAGGAAGGTGGCCATGTCAGAGCAAGTGGCACGTGACTTGGACCCTGCCACGCCCTCAAACCTCCACAACTCTGAGCTGAACAAACCTCTTTTCCTTACAGAATGACCAGCCTCAGGTGTTAATTACAGTAATGGAAACAGACTAAGACAAAGCCCAAACACAAACTAGCTCTTTGGAGCTCATTCTGCTTGATTTCCAGGATCGCTGGGTTGTAACGCCAGAGAGATCCAGTCTTACACCCTGTGGATATAACCCTATCCAAATGGCACAGCCGCTTCCTTCAGCATAAGCTAACCCAAGCCAAGAGACTCCTCTTCTGTTTTCAAGGAAAAGCACTGATCAGACTTCTCTGGTTTTCAGGAAAAGGCCCCAGAGCGCTGCAGCTGGTTTTTGCCACTTAAAGATTTAACATGGTCCATGTGTGGCCCTTGAACTCACAGAGCATCAGAGCAGAGGGGCACTTTCTGTGTGTCTCACGGGAACGCAAGAGCAGCTTCAGCACAGGCCCCGCCTTGTGACTGCCCAGAGGCCTGAGGATGGACGTGGTGGGATTTGCAGGAAGACCTGGTGGCCAGCAAGTGATCCCAGCAAGCAGCATATCTCCCTTACGTCTGTCCTGCTGCCTTAAACCCCGCTGCTCCCTGTGCAGATCAGACACCAAGGGGCAAAGGAACGTTCACAAAGACGCTCGCTCAGGTGCATGCTACCTGCTGGGGTTGTACGCGGCTCCAAAGCCAGGCTCAGGCAAGCACCTAGACCACCTGTGCACACAGCCTCTGAAAGTTTCCAGTGCCCTTTGCCAAAGGGTCTGTAACCTCTCCTCAAAGCCCTGGGCTTCACCACTCCACAGCCAATAAATTTCAGATCTCTCTTTTTAATCAAAATGTTAACATCTTTGGATGCAGGCAACAGGAAATGGTTTAAGTCTTGTCTTAGTGTGAACGGTATTATCAGAAGCCTTCCAGTAAAAATCTCTTCCTTTAATGGAGTCATTTACTTATTTATTTTGAGAGAAAGAGAGAGAATGAATCAATTTTATTTATTTTTTCATATGGACTTGGTTTCTCCAGCACTTGGTTATGTATGTGGTACTGGAGTTTGAGCCTGGGTCCTTGTGCATGCCAGGCAAATGCTCCAACAGCTGAGCCACCACTCCAGCCCCTAATGGTGTCATTTAAATTTAGAGAAAAATCGTTAAAATACAGGTGTGGTCAATGTGGCTGGACAAGGGTTAAGCACAAGGGGGATCGAGCGGTGAAGGCGAGGAGGGACTACGGAGGAAAGGGTGTCACAGGCGGTGCACATCCCATCTGCCTACAGCCAGTCCTGTCTACTTCAGTGATTTGAAGTTATGCCAGGTTCAATCCCCCTTCACTGCCTGAGAACGGACAGTTCGTTATACTTAAAAAATCAAGCATAAGCCGGGTGCAGTGGTGCATACCTGTGATTCCAGCAGTTCAGGAGGCTGAGGCAGGAGGATCACAAGTCCAAAGCCAGCCTCAGCAACTTAGTGAGGCCCTAAGCAACTTAGCAAGACCCAGTCTCAAAATTAAAAAAACATAAATAAAAAGGGCTATGGATGTGTCTCGGTGGTTAAATGCCCCTGGGTTCAATCCCTAGTTCCAAAACAAAAACAAAAAGCAAAGAAAAAAAATGTGGTCAGATTTAGTCCTGAGCCTCTACCTTCCAAGCGCAGTGAATGAGAAGACATTCTGAATCAAACATCTTGCCTTCTCTTTTTCCACCGTGGCAGTGGTCAAAGAAACAGGTGTCTGCAAGACCAGCAGATGCAGGAGATGAGGAAACAGGGCAGCCTCAGAGTAGAGGCCACCACCACCCCAAGGAGAAGCTCCCGCCTCCTCCCCAGCATGCGGCTGCGGGCAGTGGGCACCCTGACTCCCAGGTTTCCCATGCAGCTGGAGACACCTAGCCCCTGGCATGAAACACCCCGATTTTTAAAATGTTAACGTCTAACTTTGTAAACAGTTGGATGTCGCTCACGCATGGCGTCCTGAACATCTTTGGCCAAGTCCCGCTTCGACACTGTAGCTCTGCTTTCTGTGCTGCAAGGTGGGGCTGGCAATCGATAGCCCCCAGGCCACCACACCCAGCCCGCGGTCCATTTCTGTAAATGAGGTTTCACCAGCACACAGGCTGCTGTCATCCACCGCTGATGAGCTGAGGAGATGTGACAGAGGCCATGTGGCCCACAGAGCCTCAGATGGGAGTTATCTGATCCCGCACAGCAGAAGGTGATTGATCCCTTGCATTAGGGTCTTGAAATTGATAGCCTCGCCCAGGATCTGTTCTTTACCAATAGGTGAGCCACGGTTTGTAAACGAGTGAAGAAGAGAGAGGCGGAAACTACTTCCACTGGCCTGGCTTTCGTCAGTTTGTATCACATTTAAACCAGTTAAAAAAAAAAAAACGGGCTGGAGCAGTGGCTCAGTGGTTAAGGCGCTTGCCTGGCATGCACAAGGACATGGGTTCAAACCCCAGCACCACATACACAACAAGGTCTTGGAGCAATGAAGGCCACATGAAAAACTAAATAAAACTGTTTCTCTCTGTCTCTCTCTCTCTCTCACTGTCCTTCTCTCTTTATAAACCTGAGACCACAGGCCCAGGAGCAAAGGAGTCAGATGATCATGGGCTGGAACTTTGAGGCCTGGGCCCAGGAATAAAGGAGTCGGCCAACCACAGACGGCAACCTTGAGACCCGGAGCCAGGTGTTTGCCTCAGGTGCTTTGTCACGGTGGTGCAAGGCTGATGAACACTGAGCTCAGGACGTTTCCTTTGCACTGTTGCTAAAGGATTTTGCACCAGATGAATCCTGGCTGTGAGGCCACTACGAGAAGATGTGCTCGATTCCAGATCCCTCGACTCAGGACCACCCACCCTGATCTTGAACAGCAACAATCTTGACTCTCTCTGACCTGTTCTCTGCCTTCACATCTCTCTGTGTCCACAGCTAGGGAAGGTTCTCTGCTTGTCAATACCCATGTGAACAGCTTGGGCCCACTTGGAGTCATAACCTGGGACAATCTCCCCACTGCAAGGGCCATCATATGATCTGGTGAGCAATGTCCTATCTGCAAGGTGAAATGATGTCACAGGCTCTGGGGTCAAGATCTGGCTTCTGGAAGCTTCTTATGATCACACAAACTATTAAAAGTTATGATAATGGGGGCTGGAGTGGTGGTTCTGCAGTTACAGCACTTGCCTGGCAAGCGCGAGGATGTGGGTTCAAATCCCAGCACCACAAACACAATGAAGTGTCAGAGCAGTGAAAACCTCATGAAAAACTAAATAAAATTGATTCTTTCTCACTCTCCTTCTCTCTTAAAACAAAAAAAAAAGCAATGATAATGGGGTCAGAAGTAATAGCACCGTGTGTTAAAACCCGGTGGCAGCCGCAGCTCCCGTGTCTGGGCGTGTAGCTGGGCCAGTCTGCTCACATGTGATCCTCATGAAACCCACAGGACACTGTGAGGAGAACTCCCTCCTTCCTGTTGTGCAGACTGTGGACCTGAGAGGTTTTGATTTTTGCCAAAATGGAGCTTGAATCAAGGTCGATCCCCTCTGCAAGCCTGCGGGATGGCCTTGGGCCCTGTCTCTCTGGCTCCCTCTGTACCTTCCTGGGCCTCGATGAACCCAGCACCTCCGCTACTGTTCTGCTCACCCCCAGCTGGCCATCTCTTCATCACTTCCACTTTTGTCTTTCCTTCTCATTTCCTTTTTTTTTATATATATAGAAGAGTTAACTTTAATTTTTCATCTGAGTGTTGTTTCTCCTCCACTTCATTGGGTACGTGGTGCTGGGGTTCGAGCCTGGGTCCTGTGAATGCCAGGCAAGCGCTGTAACTGCTGAGCCACTGCTCAGCCCTTTCTCGTTTCTTTTCTTTTCCTTTTTTAAGAGAGGAGGACAGTGAGAGAGAGAGAGAGATCAATTTTATTTAGTTTTCCATGTGGCTTTCATTGCTCCAACACTTACTTGTGTACGTGGTGCTGGGATTTGAACTTGCGTCCCTGCGCCTGCCAGGAAAGCACTGAAACCCTTGAGCCACCGCTCCAGCCCTCAAATTTCTTCTTGAAAGAAAGCGTTCCACTTCCTACTAGTTGTGGGAGAACCTGCCTCTGCCGTGGGTAAGCCAAAGCTTTCGCCCTCCTGGGCAGGCCACCACTCCAACAAGCTCTTCAGGGCGATGTCACTTATGACATTTTCGACTGGAACATTATCTGGTTCTGCCCCTGACACACCTTCACAACCAGGGTTTTACTGGGAAATGCTGGCTTGAAGAATCCAAAGAAGAAGCTGGTGATCAGGAGCTTGTGCCCCGGGAACAGGGCATCTGGGCTCTGCACTTCTGTGGTCTGTGAAGGGCAAACACCCGGGTATGCAGGGGTGACTGACCAAAGCCAATGAATAATTAGAAGCACCATCCCCCAGCATCAAAGCAGCCTGGGGGCCCTGGCCACACTCCCTCTTCCCTTCTCTATGAGACCAAAGCCAGGCTACATGAAGATACCTTTCGTGACATCACCCTAAAATCTGTAAAACGAATTATCACTTGAAACTCTTTTTTTTTTTTTTTTGTACTGGGATCAAACTCAGGGGAGCTTAACCACTTAGCCACATCCCCAGCCCTTTTTATATTTTGTTTTGAGACAGAATCTCACTAAGTTTCTGAGGGCCTTGCAAAATCCTGAGGCTGGCCTCAAACTTGCGATCCTCTTGCTTCAACCTCCCAAGCTGCTGGGATTACAGGTATGCACCACAGCGCCTGGCATGCACGTCTTGCTTTTGAAACGCTCCATAACCATTACCTTATTCCCAGAGTTCCTCAGACTTTTGTAACTGTTCCATCTAACAAGCTCTCCCTACGGATTTGATTGAGCATACTACTTGTAGAAAAGCTTAAAATAAATTTTCCAAATAGTCAGAGGCTGCACTTCCAAAGGGCTTTTACAAACCCGAGCGCAAACAATCTCTGACTTCGTGTTCACCCTCCAAAGCACACAGCCACAGAAACTGTGGTACCACCTCCCCTTCAGCAAAGAGGCACCCTCTAAACCAGGGCCAGGAAAGAGGGTGTTTGTACGTGCGGCCGTGGCGCCGTCCAGTGATTGATCTCCTCTTTCCCAGCACCACGCGGGCTTTGGTAAAGCAAAGTCCAGATAAACGGTACATGGACGTTGCATCTTGTGGGGAACATGGGGAAGATTTCACGCAAACAGCTGGGCGACTCAGACCCCCTCGTTCCTACTGTTCACCTCCTAAGTGGCCCCAGCCCCAAGTCGGCCAATTGGCTCTGAGAGGTGACAAAGAACTCTCCTATCCCAAGGGCTGCTCGGTGCCCCTGGGTTGGACTTTTCTCCCCGGCGCAACAGGGCTGGTGTGAGCTGGAGAGAGGAAGAGCAAGTGCTCGTTTCAGCCGTGCCATTCCGGAGCAGAGACGGCTGCCCAGGGCCTTCGCACATAGCCGCCTCTTTGGTCTCCAACTCAGCTCCTCCTGAGACATTTTTAGGGCCTCCTCCGGAGGCTCAGGCCCAAACAGATGTCCCTCTCGCCCCCACTTCAAAATGGGGCGTGAGGGAACACAAGACAGAAGAAAGAAAGGAAAAAGCCGTGGTACCCACGTACAGAAAGAGGCTCACACATTTACAGAAAGTCAAGATGAGACACAAGAAGATGAGTGGCTCGTTCAGGGGCACCGTGGACATCAGCTAGCGGCTCCCAGGGGTGACCTGGAGACAGGCATAGGCCAAGCCCAAGGACCTGCCCAGCCACTCAATTCCAGCTGGGTCGCTGTTGTTTCAGGGCCATCCCCACCACTGCAGGGCACTGGGCTCCGCCCTGTCCACCTGATGAAGCCCCAGAGCGCAGCATCTGCGATACCCAACAAAGTCTGCAGACATGGTACAGACACTCGGGTTGGGAGCCGGAACCCTGGGCTGGACCACACCATGCCCAAGCCATGGCTCCTTTGGCTCAGCCAAGCTGGCTCCTGGGACCCGCAGATGGCGTAGCCGTGCTTCCCAAATTCAACTCTCAGGAAATCAGACCCAGAGCGCATGAAGAGGAGTCACACATCCCAGTCCCACCTGCCGGACGGATGGGGAAACTGAGTCCCAGGATGGGCGCTGCCTCTCAAAGCCCCATACTGAGTGGCAGGTTAAGAAGAGTGACATGTGAGGGAAGGGGACCGGAACCCCAGGGACAGAGGAAGAAAGCTGCTCTGTGGCCGCAGAACTGAGTTGCTCCGCTCGGACACGCTGGCTTCAGGTTCTGGTGAGAACAGAGCGGTTTCCTGGTTGGTGTGCACCTGGATCTCTGGAGAAGCCTTAGAAAGGAAAAGGGAAATTTAGCCGTGCCCGAGGGCTGCTGACGCTCTAGGGGAGGTCCAGGATCTGGCTTTCAACAAGCCCAGCCTCCGCAGCTCCATCTCCAACCAGCTGCACGCTCCAGACCTCTGAAGACTGTGCCAGAGGCTTCCAGAAGTCAGCCTTCTGGAAGCACCGCTCCCTGCCAGCCACCTCTGACCTATGAGGGGCACAGGCTTCCCCTCAACTACCGTCTTTATCACAATGCAGGTCTCTGGTTCTCCAAGACACCTTGGCTCCAGCGAGGAGCCCCAGCCTCCCCTCAGGGCCGCACCCTTTACACAAAGGACCGGTGTCCCTACGCGGAACAGAAGCGTGTTTGCAGCGACTTTTTGCGTGGAAGCACCATTCTCCGTGGAAAACGGGGCGTGCAAATTTCCCCGACGTGCACAATGAGTCACTGCAGCTGCGGGAAAGAACAGCTGTTCCCTCGGCCTTTAGCTCTGGATCCTGAGCGAGGCCAGGACTCCTGGCTCCCACAGTCCACTCTGGGCCCCCCACCCCGGCCCCTGGGCGGCCTGCACTCCCTTTCTGAGGAGTCCTCTCAGCAACCTCAAAACGCTCCCTGGGCACTGGCTCCTGAGTACAGAAACGGGACGCAAAGGACGGCGGAGGACGCCTCTGGCCCGTGAGCCGGGCAGAGCTCATCCCCATGGCCTCAGGCTGCCGGCCTCCCTCTGCTGGTTTCCCGAAGGCGCTGGCCACAGGGGACCCTGTTGCTTGCGTCTACACTTCCTCCTGCCGATAACAACACCCTACTTTTTAAAATTTCCCCCGAGGAATCAGAGCTCCCCACTCCCAGTCTTCAAGGCCTCCAGGGGCTTCATCAGCAAGCCCAGGAGCAGAACTGGAGCCCTGGCCTGCCTCAGCAGGGCCTGCAGCCTCTGGTCACAGCACATGAGCCAGCCGGGGTCCAGGAACCCAGACGCGGGGGAGGCTGCCCTTTATGGAAGGAGATGCACTCTCACCATGGGTGTGGCACCTGACATAGGAACTGAGGGTGGAGGGAGGACAACAGGGACCCCACCCTGCTCCCGAGCCTGGGCCTGTCAATCCCTCTGTGCCAGAGCCACCTGGGGAAAGCACCTGGGTTGTGTCTCCTTGGCTGACCGTTCTCCCAGACCCTCCCTCCCTTCTGGGATCATTGCTTTCTGGGATCTGCTCCCTGCACCATTGGGGGAACGTCCATCCGACTCTCTGCACTAGGCCTCCCCGCCTTCCATCTGGCCTCAAAAGTCATCTTCCCCCCATCAAACCTTCTGCAACCCCTCTCTGGGGCCCCGCAGCCTGTGGCCAGGGCCTCAGCACAGGAAAGCAAGTGCTGGGCATGGACTCACGGGGACAAGGTAGTGACCCATGACTTTCCTCCTCATGTCCACTTCCCTCTCTAGTGCAGCCACCAAGCTGTAAGTGGCCTGTGTCCCACTCATCCTTATTTCCCTCAGTGCTGAAAGGACATATTGTTGAGTGAATAAACACACATATGGATACTTTGGAATTATCTTATTGAAAGTCAGATCAGTTCTCATGTGGCCAACAGGAAAATCGAGAGCTGGAGGCAGAGCACCAGTTAGCAGGGTTGTAAAGAGCTAGGTGCGGTGGTGCACGCCTGTGATCCCCGTAGCTCAGGAGGCTGAGGCAGGAGGATCACAAGTTCAAAGCCAGCCTCTGCAACTTAGCGAGGCCCTGAGCAACTAAGTGAGACCCTGTTTCAAAATAAAAATAAAAAGGGCTGGGGATGTGACTCAGTGGTTAAGCAGCCCTGGGTTCAGTAGCTGGTATGAAAAAACAAAAACAGAAAAGGGTCATAAAGAACCACTGGACCCACTGGGCCTGTATTAAGATGAGGCGGATGTAAAAGCAGGGTGGAGATGAGGGGCATTGGCTTCCAGGACTGTCTGTGTACACGTCCTGGCTTTGCCATTGCTGTGATCACCATGGGCCAGCTCTCAGCCTCCCGAGTCCCAGTGTCCTCGTCAGCACCATGGGGCTTGCAGGCGACATCTCACCTGCGTGAGGACTGTGACTTGCTTTTGGGTACCAACATGTCACCATGTGGCTGCAGCACGGACTCAGAGAGCAGCAGCCAAGGGATGCCACCGAAACCCGCACCTGCGCAAGGGGCTTTCCCTCGCCTTCCCCTCCCGACCCGCCCGGCCTGGGAGCTCAATGGCCTTCCCCTCTTCCTTCACCCTCACAGTTCAGCAGCTGCACTGCTCTCTCCTGTCCCTCTGAAAGGTGGTATTTAGGAACCTTCCCTGCCTGTACAAGCTGTCCTGGGACACCTAGCTCTCCTCAGTGTCTCCAAGAGGCCAGTGTTGGCCACTTAAGAACAAATCAACCTTCCTGGGCATGGTGGTGCAGCCTGTAATCCCAGAGGCTCGGGAGGCTAAGGCAGGAGGATTGAAAGGTCAAGGCCAACCTCAGCAACTTAGCAAGAATCTATCTCAAAATAAAAATTAAAACAAAAAAGGGGGCTGGGATGTGGGCTCAGTGGTTAAGTGCCTCTGGGTCCAATCCCAGGTACCAAAGAAAAGGGAACAGATCCACCATGGCCTGTGCAGGATGGTGGAGGACGTTCCCCAGGTCAGCCTGTCCTGGATGCCTGGTACCAGACGGCAGGTGCAAGGTGTCTGGAGAGCCTCCCCTTCCTGCCCGTGAGTCCACAGGTGTTTTTGAACGCCCGCAGAGTCCGAGGTGCTGGACTGGGCCCGGGCAGCACATTTCTGTCCCCACCCTCTTAAGCTCCCAACAGTTCCTCTCCCGCAAACAGCAGAGGGAACGGGGACTGGAACTTTATCACTCTTCCTACCCTGCTGCCTCCTCCTTGATCAAAATTGCAACATAACAAAAAAAGAAAAACAGCCACTCCTCCTCCAAGGAGCTCTTAATTACCTGCCTGTTCCCTGCTTTTTCATCATATTGGCCTTATTGTTTCATAAGAAAATAAAAAAACAGACTCAACGGGGAGACTGCACGGAGCGAAGGAAGCCAAACACAACTGGAGCACCTTATTAACAACAATTAGGGATCCTGCGCCGGGCGGCGGCTCCAGATGGCGGCCTCCTCCAGCCCGGGCTCGGCTCGGCAGGCTTCTCGCCTTCCCCCGGCCTCTGCCCAGGTCTTGCATCATGGGTTTTCTTAAAATACAAGGATGGATTGTAAGGGATGCTGTTCCCACGTTTGGAACTCGCCTCTGCTCAGTGGCAGCCCAGTCTTTTCTGAGGAACACCTCTTGGCAAAGAGTCCCCGGGCTCCTCTGCCACCATCTTGGTCCTGGCTCCCAGGTTGCCAAGAACAAGGCTGGAAGAGCCTTCACCTGCAGCCCTGGGAAAAAGATCAGCTTGCAACTTAAGTTTGGGTATTCGAGGACCAGGAGGGAGGGTCACAAAAGACTGCTGTGACATCACATCTGCCGTTTCTCACACTCTTCCTCTCCCCCGGCCCCCTGCGCTGCACTGGGCAGCCCAGGCCTGGTGGTCCCCACACAGCACAGTTGAGGCTGCACTGACGGCCCTGATCCCACGGTTCAGCACAGTGCTGTCCCCCTGTGGGTTCCAACCCATGCACAACGCCCCTTCCTGTCCCCACCCAGCCATGGCTCCTCTATGGCTACCACCATTCACCGGTCCGCTTTCCTCCGAGAGATGCAGGTCCCTGAACAGCGAGGTCTGGACTGCACTGAGCACCACCTTCCTGACCAAAAGAGCCCGCAGCCTAGCAGACAGGACCCTGGCCAGCTGACCCAACCCCGGGAGGTTTCTTACCAGGCCTGCCAGGGACACGCCCCCCCGCCAGAGATGGCCAGGGGCCTCCCTCTGTGCTCACCAGATGAGGCTGCGTGGGGAGGTCTAGAACCACCACCTTCATGACTGAATAAATGCTGTGGAACCGGACTCATCTATGCTGGGGGCCCCTGGAGACCCTTGGGTCATCTGGAGGAGCACCTCTCTGATTCCAGAGAATCTGGTTCACTTTCCCATGTGGCTTGTGTATTCTCTAAAAATAAAGAGAGCAACTCAAACTGTCTATGAAATAGCAGAAGGTGGGTAAGACGTACCTTCCCCTGGAGACAGAAGTGACCGGAAAAACAGGTTTAGTACGTCCATGCGTGGCCAACTTAGCTGGCCACCAAAAGAGCACTTCTCTGCAGAGCGACATGGGGCAACCCCCAGACATACTGACAGGTGACATACTGACAGGTGACAATAGGAAGACACAAAGCTGGATTTGGTGGCAGCTGAGCTGCGAAGCCCCTACCCTGGGTTGGCACCTCTGAATGTCACCCTGCCTTTGTGGCAGGACTGAAGAGCAGCTGAGACCCTGCTAGACAAGGGTGACCTCTCACCCCATGACTGGTGCAGACCAGGGGAGGAGCCCAGGGAAGCTGGAGCAGAGCCTGGAGGAGCCCAAGGACTGTGGCAGCCACCAGCAGCTAGAGGAGAGGTGGGGAGCAGAGGGAGCCTCCAGGGAGCCACCCAGATAACTGCATTTGGGACTTCTAGCTTCCAGCGCTGTGACGGAAGAAATTTCCGTTGTTTAGGGTAATTTGTTACGCAGCCCCAGCTGACTAATCCATAATTCACCTATTGTTTCTGGAAATTGTTTCTCCTTCACTACAGAGCCTCTTTGTGGAAGGAGATCCCAGAGCCACGTCCTCTGGGAGAGGGAAGGGAGACAGACTCACGTTTCAGCACGCAGTACTCTGCCTTTCAACATTTGTATACATTCACATGCTATCTATCAGGAAAACCAATTGTTAATTATTGTGACTTTATTTATAGCTGTAGAAATGACCCAAGACGGCTTGCTTCACCTGTTGGAGCCTCAGGGTAACACCACGCCAGCAGGGACAGCAGTCCCACCATCGCCTGGACACAGCCTGCCCACCTCAGGGCAGGTCGCTAGAGTGCCCCTCAGGAGGCAAAGTCCAAGGAGGAGAGAAGAGGAGCCTGGCTGGCTGGGGCTGGGTGGCAGCCTCGGGAGCCTGCACCCAGTCAGAAGGCCTGGGCTGCTCGGGCTGGGGCTGGGCTCTGTACGTCACGTGGCCTCCACATCCTCCCATATCTCTTCCCCGGTTGGGATCATCAGAAAAGGACCAGAGAGACAAGGAAAGCTCAGTGGGGCAGGGCTTGCCTGGCATCCACCAGGCCCCCGGTTCCATCTCCACCACCACAAAAACCAAAAAAACAATCCACTGAGTGTCCCCTCACAGGGCAGGCCTGACTCCAGCTGCAAACCAGCGGTCTGCAGATCAAAGGCACCCATGTGCTGTCCCCAGACCAGCAGCATGAACTTCACCCTATCTCAAGATAAAAAATAAAAAGTCCTGGAGATGTGATTCAGTGGTAAAACACCCCTGGGTTCAATACTCAGTGCCTGAAAAAAATAAAAGATTAAAAAAGCCCATCTTGCTGGGACCCCCAACCCTGCTGTATGGGCTTTTCAAGAAAAGGGACAGGGAATTAATATCCTAAAGCAAGCCTTATGATCTGGACTTGCTTATGGTTGTGACAGACATGCTCCTTCCCAGCACAGAGCCACATCCTCACAGTGGGCTGAATGGTTGAGAAGCAGGATCTCCAAGACATCCTTTAACACCTGGATCCAACCATGCCTGAACTCCGACTTCCCAGTCACATGAACAAATCAGTTTTCTCACTGTTTAATCTGATTCATCTTTGATTTCTGATCATTATCTTTAAGAGAGTTTCAACATAGCTCTTTAGAAAGTCACCAAAGATTACCATGACCTTGTTTATCAAGTTTATCAAACAACTTCTGGTCAAAATGTGGCTTCCTATGAAGCTCTGTCCACAGGGAGAAAGCATAGTGCCCCTTTTACATTGAATATATGTGTTTTGTGGCTATAGATTGCATTATGCATTAGTCTCTTGGGAGTCTGGTTGTAGTGAGTCAATGCTCAGGGTTTGACACATCTATTCTTGACAAACTGAATATCCACACCAGCTTCAGAGGGAAGTGATGCCATACCCCACCCCAAAGTCTTGCAGGAGGGCTCCCCTAATCATGGAAGGGTCAGGGGGTCTCCTTCTAAGACTTGCGACAGAAAGATGGGCCTTTCTTTGCCTTCTCTTATTTACAACTCCATTTATTTACATCAAGGTAAACTTACTCATCTCATTTTGTTCCTTCTCTTCTGTCTCCTGTGACCTATGAACTATGTACAGCCCGTGTTCCTTTTCACCGTCCCTTCCCGTCTAAGCTTTTGCTCCAAGTGTCCCCACTGGTCCCATACGCTCGCACCCAGGGACACATGGGGTCCTTCCTCTGCCGCTCCATTGTTTTCTTTCCACGCTTGCTGCTCTGTTAACTGCTGCCGTGGACGGGCCATGGTGTGACCATTCTTGTGCTGACCTGGACTCTCCCTGGCCTGCCTGCTTCCCCCCGTCCCTGCCTTGAGCATATGGAATGATGGCTATTTGAGTGATTTGACAGGTGCAGGGTTTCCGAAGGGCAGACTCCTGTGCATAAAGAGCCGCATCCAGGGCTTTGTCCTAACCTAGCAGTAAGGTAAGCATGAACGGGAACCCGGTCCCAGACGCGGTCCATGTTTACAATGTCAGCAAACTGCAAGTAGCTTCAAGCAAGGTCCGGGGACAGAGGACCCATCCCACCATGCAAATTTCCGCAGACTGCAATTGGCCAGTGAGCTGTCCACGGCCCGGTGTCAGGCACAGGTGAGCTCAAGCCCTTTCCCTGCGTATTGGAGGTGGGGCTGGCGGGAGTGGTGAGGTCAGGTGGCCAAATGCTCAAAGATCTCCTTCAGGGAAAAGGGAAGGTGTGCGACAGCTCCCCACGTCATCAGATTGCTCCAGACCAGACCTAGACAGGCTTTGCTTCAGAGCCAGACCAGTGAGAGGATCCCTGCATCACCTTCCTGGAGGTCCCAGCCAGACACAGGACTCAGAGCTATCCCCATCTGTGCTGACACTGCAGAGGACCAGAACCATCAGGAGGTGGCAAACGGCAGCTGGAGCAGGCACAGAGTCGAACCCCAGAAGTCCCATCCTCCAGCTGCCCTAGTTCACTGCAGCAAGGACTCCATTAGGCTCCATGAGCTCGCTGGGTGAGGCCTGGGTACGCACAGCACCTACGTCCTAGGGTTGCGGGGAAATTCGTCAGAAGAGCAACGGCCTGGTTAGCAGCGTGGGTGTTCATGCGATCACTGTAACTTATGCTGAAAGTTACCTATGAGCGATCCTCTTCCTCCTTGTCCGCAAAGACAGGATCCCAAAGGGAACAGCTGCCAGGGGCTGGCATCTTTCTCCACGTTCTCACGGTGGCAATCTTAATGACACCTCGCCATGAACAATTGGATGTTATTTAAACTCTTCTTGCTCCGAGCACCAGCCTGCATCGAGCCCCCCTCGCATGCCTTCAAATTTTAGTGGCGAAGTCATTCATAAATAAGAAACGGCTTCTTGTTTTGTATGAATCAGTTCACAAGATAAATATTTAAATGAAACGCGGCTTCAATTGTGCTCTCTGATGATAATTGCTGGCTCACGCTCTGTTTCTATATCAATGTGTTTTCTTTTATTCCCCACGCTGACTAATGAACGGAGCTGTCAGAAGCCCATTGCTTATGATCTGGCGAGCAACACATTAACAGCTTCACATAAATATAAAAACCATATTCGCTGCAGTGAAGAGACTAGATGTGCACCACACAGCAACTCCAAGATCCTTCCCTGCTAGCAACAGTGGAGCGGCCTGGGTGATAAACACAATTAGTAACTACCTGACCCTCTCTGCAAACAGGAATCAGCCCTGCATCGCCCCAGCTGTCAATAAAAAAATTAATCTGAACAATAAACCCCTTTGTGCACAGAGCAGGCTCTGTTTTGAAGACTTCACAGAATTTTGCATCCGACGTTGTAAGGCGGAGAAGCAGACTCATATAATTTGGGGAACTCTGCAATCCCTACACGGCACAAAATCACATACGGTTGAATTTATGCTCCCTCCAAAGTGGGGAGAATCCGGGATTTTCTACCTTTAAGACTCACGATGCTTCTAAATGTCGTTTAATTCATAGTCTTCCGATCTCCATGGGCTGTTCTGTTCCAATTTTACAGTTTATTCATTTCGGGAAAACGTATCGAGTCATCTTTCCCTGGCACCACTGAGAAAGATGAAGTCCAGGGAGGAACGTGCCGGCTCCACAGTGCACAGAAGAACCGGAAATGAGAGGTCACTGGCTGCAAGGCACAGCAAAGTCCCCAGCCACCACTCTAGGGGACGGCCCAGGGCGCTCTGGGGCCAGATGCTGTACCCCGCCCCCACCCAAGACTGTGGCTGTCTTCAGCTCCTTGCTGAGATTCGGAACAGGAAGGCATGACTTTGAGATGAGGAGATGGTACTGATTAAAGTCACTGGCTCCCTGTCTTTCTGCATCTTCTGGTGTCTTCTCCACTCTTCGATAGAAGTGGCCCGGCCTCTTTAAATCTCCCGTGGCCCTGCCACGGCAAGGCTCAGTGCTCCCGTTCCCTGGCAATCCTGGAAGTCCCTTCTGGATTCCTGAGAGCAACATCCAGGCCCTGGTGCAAGTTCTATCCCATTCGCTTCCACAGTGGCCCCAACCACGTCAACAGTGCCCTTGGATAAGGCGTGGAAAGTTCGAGAACAAGAAAACAACCCGGTTGTTTATTCCAGGAAAGAAGTGAGACCGGGACCCTGGAGTCTTCCCTCTCTGCCCTGATCTCGGGTGGTCACGCCGGCCATCACCTCCATGCATGGGGGGCTCTCCCCACTTCCTGGCCTTGGGCTTGGCCATGTGGCTTGTTCTGACGACAGGATGTCGGCAGGTATGGTGTGACCAACTGCCTAAAAAGGCTGGCGAGCCTGGGCATGAATTCTGTGCCTTGGGCACTGCCACTGGGTCCCGGGAGGAGGTAGTGAGGAGGAAGAGAGCTACCCAGCCAGACCACTCACTATGGCCTTTTAGATAGGCAGGTGCTGGCGATGGCTGTCCAGCTTATCTGTACAGCACACTGCCTGACTTTTCTAAGTCAGACGTGTCCCCGCCACCTTTTCAAGGAATTGGAACACAACAGAGTGTTCATTTATGAGCTGCGAAGGAGCCTAGGAGCCCAAGTTCTTGGATCCCCCAGTACCTTGGCGATCACGGCTGTCCCTGTTTACTACCCCAACACCGGCTCCCTCCACCCATGCACATCCCTCCCTGCCTCTCCTGGTCCTTCCCATGCATTCCATCAATCTGTGACAAGTAGCTAGAAGGGGGACAGGATCGCAGAATGTGGCCCGGCCCAGAAGGACACATGCTCCTTGAACTGTGGCAAATGCAGCCCCGCAGCTCAGTGAGCAAGGGCCATGTCACCCATGCAGGAGCCCTCATCTGCCATGGAATGTCAGGGACACCCAGGCAGCCACTCCCTCTCTCCCGAGCTGTGCGTGCGCCCAGGTGGGCAGCCTGCAGCAGGACACCTCCCCCTGGGTGTCCTGCAGGGGAGCCCAAACTCGCCAGGCCTGACTCGCCCCTCTGCACTGGTTCCCTTTCCATGGCCTTGTTTTGATGGCCAAGGTGCCCCATGGAGGCCGATGTCCTGTCCCAGCATGCCTGGCTGCGGCGCTCCATAGACCTCCAGCTGCCCACAGGGCTGAGGCCACGTGACCCAGAAATGGGGGAGGATTCCCTGCCCTGTGGCCCAGCCCTTGACCCAAGACTGTGGAAGGGTTGGTGGACCCTCCCGGGAGGCAGGCATGGAAAGGAGGAAGGGGCATTCTCAGCCCCCGGGGGCCTCTCCAGGTACCCACAAGGCACGGGGCGGGCCATGTGGCCGGCTTCCCTTCCTGACTCACTTTCCCACAATCCTGGAAGTGTTTCCTGGGACCCCCTGCCCAAGGACCCTTATATCAGGGACTGCTGATGTGGGACCCCAAACTGAAAAGTGATCACCTTTCTCTAGCTGGAAATCTCTGCGTCCCTCTTTTCCTGCCCAGTATAATTGGGCCACTATGACATCACTGGGAAGAGCTGGGGCCAGGATTCCTCTTTTGGAAGAAAAGAAAACCCAGGGCATTTTCTTTTTACTTAAGCTGGGTCCCCTCCTAGAGCTGTCAGGGCGGACCCTGGGGGCGGGGGTGAAAAGCGGAGACTAAGGGCTTAGGCATAGGCACTTCCTTAAAAGCTTTTGGTCCCATGTGAATGTAAGTCATTTTCATTACTCAATTTCTGTATTTATTAGGAATGATAAACCAAAGTACTTGAAAATAATTTCAGTGGCGGTGAACTGTGTCACCGGATCGATGGGGGACACCACGGTCAATTACTCTTTCACTTTATTTGGTCCTCGGCAATCAGTTGGGATCAATGCCCCTCATGTCAATTGATAGCACCGGACAAAGCACGGCCCTGGGCCAGCCCTGCACGTCCGTGACCAGGCGTGCCACGGTGACAGCACCCACCCTTCCACGTGTGCAGCGGCACAGGGACGCGTCTCCGACCGAAAGGATGCTGAGTGTCACTGCGGCTTCTCACTGCAGCGTCCGATGAACGATTCAGAATTCAGCAGCCTAAACTCACCTCTAATTGGGACGCAACCAACTCAGTACACAAAAGCACTGAATTTGATAAATCACGCAAAACTCAACAAGGACCAAAAAGGAAGAACCGCAGCTGGGAAGGGCTGGCTACGCCTTCTGGCCGTGTCTTCAAGAGGGGGACAGAGGCTCTCCCTCAAAGGGCAGACCCTGGAGCAGACCCCAGCTCCTTCCTGGTGCAACAGGGAGACCCCTGAAGGGCAAGTGTGACCGCAGACCCACCCTGGCTCCAACACATGCGCAGCCTGAGCAGTCAGTGCCAGCGAACTTCTGTGAACCGAGCAGGTGGGCTGGGGCGCTGCTTGGCAAACCTTGCCTGGAGGGCTCTGTGCTCAGACACGGGGTGGAGGCAGGGAGCACGGAAGGAAAGGGCTGAGGGGACAGCCACACCCTCGCTGCTTGTAAACCACAGCTGCTCTGCTCCTCTGTCTGTGACTCCATGGAAGATCCCCTTTGCAGGGGCAACCTGGTTAGCATCTGAGAATCCGAGACGGGGCTAGAACGCCTGCACACGTATCTCAGCTTCCACTCTCTAGCTGGGCCGCCTTGGGCAAGTTACCCAACCTCTCTGTACCTCGTTTTTCACAAAAAAGATATTATATTGACAGAGCCTATTCTAAGGGGACGTTATAAAGACTCCATAAATACAAGAATATTTGGAGGGCACTCAGAACAGAGCCAGGCATACAGAAAGCACTATAAAAAGGTTTGTTAAATAAAGTTGTATGCTGCCTTTTAAAAAGTTTTAAAACTACAGCTCTAAAGTAGGGGTCTCAAAACCTTTTTTTTTTTTTTAAGAAAAAGAAGGAATCAGTTTTATTTAGCTTTTCATGTGGCTTTCGTTGCTCCGACATCTCATTGTGTACGTGGTGCTGGGGTTCGAACCCATGTCCTTAAGCATGCCAGGAAGGCGCGGTAACTGCTGAGCCACCGCTCCAGCTCTCATCAGGAAATTGACCCTGGACAGGCGGCCCCTTTGCGTGCTGCGTGGTGCGCATGTGGGCTGTTGTTTCAATACGCTCCAGCTTCGAAGGCCGCCAGCAATCCCAGGCCACGCGTGAAGTGGGTGTGCAAGCAGGGAGCGCAGCTGGATTCTTCTCCGGGATCTGGGCTCAGGGGTGCAGCCCCGGAAGTGTGCCACAGGCCTGTAAGAAACTCCCTGAGCAGAACCAGAGCCCTGGGACACCACGGCCAGGAGGCCCTGGATGCTCTGAGCAGCCCCACGCATGGAGAGAGCACCTACTGTGCGCCTGGGGGAAGGGGAAAAACAGATGAGGTCTGGGTCCCTAAGCACAAGCTGAGAGATGCCATGGGTTACAGGTACCCAAACTGGCCACAGCGTCACACACGAGGGCCCCGACGGGTGTGCGTCACGACAGGAAGAGAAGACGCGGGTGAAAGCACGCATTGTCTCTCACACTAGGACTGGAAGAATCAAAGTGATCTAAGCCAAGCCAGGCTAGGCATCCAGGCCTGAGCAGGCTGTGTTCCAGGACACTGCCATTAAGAAGCAGAGGCACTCACTTCATTGGCAAAGAGGCCAAGCAGGCTCACTCGCCCACCCTGCGGCCAGAAAGGGCACACCCTCCAGACTCAGTGTGACACAGAAAAGCCCAGGAGAAGCCTGCCACTGCCACCCAGGAGGGAAGAGGGGCTGGGATGGTTTAGATAGGTGTGAGACGGTGCAAGAGGCTTAGCGGTGAGATGCCTGGTGACCTAGCCTTGACCTAGCCGGCACACGAACACCCTGATGGGGACTAACAGTGGTGCCTGAAGGCAGGCGGTGTGGCTGGAGGAGCTGGTCACTGGGGTGTGCCTTCAGGTGTGCACTTTGCCCCTGGTGCATAGAGCTCTCTTTCCTGGTGGCCAGGTCCTGAGCTGCTTCTGTATGCCACACTCCTTCACCGCGATGCCCCGTCTCATCTTAGGCCCTGAGGAATGGAGTCAGCCGTCTATGGACGGAGACTCCCGAAACCACGAGCCCCCAATAAACTCTCCCTCCTCTACCTTGCTCATCACGTAACCTCCAAACACCCTGCTTACACTATGACAAATACCCTAGCCACTCTCCCACAGATTTTTTTTCCCCAGGGGGCCTTGTGCATGCTAAGCAAGGGCTCTACCACTGACCCTCACCACCAGCCTCTCACGGATGCTTAAAGCTAAGGGTTCTGAGGAAGGAGCAGGGTTGCATGCATTTGTGTTATTGTAAGGGAAACTTTGTGGGCTCCCTCTGCTCAGCTGATGTCCACCTCGCACTGGCCCACACCACAGAGTGATGACCAGGTGGCCACACAGCTTCCACAGTCTGACATGCACACCAGTAACGTGGAGGTCCTGTGAACATGGATTCTGATTCAGTGGGTCTGGGGTGGCTTGAGAGTCATATTTGTACCCAGCTGCCACTCCAGGGATATCAGTGAAAGGGCTGTGCATAGGTCCCCTTCGGTGACAGCTAACTGACTTAGAGACAATGAGACCTCCCTCCCAGAATTTAGAATTTCGTTGGGAAGTCTCTCCTCCCTCCAGGATGGTGAGATCTAAACACTCAGGCCCTGTGGTGTGGCCATCTTCTGCTCCGTAGACACAGAAAGGGGGAAAATCAGGAAGCAGGAGCTCGAAGGGAGCAGGTGGGTGTGAGGGCCACAAAGAGCCCTGCCTGGCCCTGGGGCTGTTAATTTCTGGGTCCAGATCTCGGACTTACCAAAACACCTGTCACAGTAATCATTTTCTCTCTTTCGCTTAAGCTTGTTGGAAGTTACTTTCTGTGACTTGCGACTGAAGACTCCTAACTATGGCATGGCGAACCGTGAGCAGCCCCCGCGGACCACCCCACTTCACCAAGGGCACGCTGAAGCTGCTCGTTATCCGACTGACGACTGCATGAAGGAGCAGAAGCACCCAGGCAGGGTGCTTGCTGCAGCTTCCCTGCACCCAGATTGGAGGAACCGCTTCTCTTCCTGTCTCTCTGTCCATCCTAGAAATTCGACTGGGAACACAGCACATTGATGGCGGAGATTCACATCCATGCCAGTAATGGACCCGACACTGCTCTTCCATTCTTTGTATCTGGCAAGGGCAAAAGCACCGAGGGAAGGTGCATTTCCCCTTTAAATACCAGGAAAGTTAGGAACAGATCTTTCCCAAACTGCCAAAATAATAGTTTCGTTTACAGAGCTCGAATTCTCCAGGGAGCGTCCCAGGGATGTTCTAAATTGCTAACATCAGATATGCAGAAAACAGATACAGGCTGATCCATATGCTGCCGGTCCTGAATTTAGCTCAACAAAACTTACATTTCAATCACTCGCAATCCATTCTGTATGTTGAGTACGTGCAGGGTTAAGGCTGGATGGAAGCCACCGGCCCAGAACCTTCTGCAGAGGAAGGCTCTGTCGGTAAGCCCGAGGCCCTGGCACAGGCGACCGTGTAGAGAGATCACTTTAAATTAGCACTCACAGGCTGCAGACCCCAGATTGAGGGGAAACCTGAGAGGCACCGCGCGGTGACTGCAGAGAGGGGCGCTGCCAGCGCCTTCCCTCTTCTTTTTATTACTGCTCAAAAAGTCCTATTGCTTGCGGCTGTGGCACGGCCAAGAGTCACCACTTCTCAGGCTCCATTAGGAAAAGGGCATAAAAGCTGAACAGATCTGGGGCTTGGTGTGACCGGGTGGTGACAGTTCAGGTACACAGCACAAAATCTCCGTTCTAGGTACTCTTGGGACCTTGCATGTGTGAACCTATTGAATCTGCAAACCAGTTCTCTGATGAAGGTCAACGTGGTTCCCATTTTACAGACCAGGAAACTGAAGCTCAGGAAGATGGACTCCGTAGGGAGAAGAGCATCCGTTGTTCACCTTTCCTTAGCAAACATTCTTCCCTCCCACACCATTTTGGTAGGACATATCCTAAGTATTCTCTAGGGCCGAAAGGTCCTGAGTAACTCAGTTGTATTGGGGCTGTGAGCTGCACAGAGCAGGCGCTGGTCACCCAGCCCCAGCCCATGGCACAGGAAATAATTTAGATTTTTTGGGGGGTGTTGGGGGTAGAGGGATAGTGAGAGAGAGAGCAAGAGAAAGAATAATTTTTTATTTAGTTTTTCATGTGGATTTTGTTGCTCTAACACTTCGTTGTGTACATGGTGCTGGGTTTTGAACCTGTGCACTTGTGCATGCCAGGCAAACCCCATAATTACCAAGCCACTGCTCCAGCCCCACAATTTAGGTTCTTAATAAATATCCAAGGGGCAGACAAAGGGCACAGCACCCATGGCATAATAGATCACTTTGAGGCTTTCTAAAAGGGGTGTGAGCTAGCGGCTGTCCTGATTGACCGAGCATTGGTCATGTGCTTACCTCTAGACCAATCAGCAGCTGTCCTGGAACAGTGAACAGCGGACTGAGGGCAGAGGTTCAGAAGTGGCTTGGGCTGCTCCTTCAACCCAAGAGGGTCTGCTGCCTCTGACCTTGACCCTGGCTCCTGCACTTCCCAGGCCCTCAAGACTTCAGCCTTGCCTTCCATCCTCTGAGACACCCCTTGTGCCACACATAAATTCCCTTTCTGCCTCACTGGGTCGGGAGGGTTCTGCTGCCCGCCACCCAAATCCCCCTCACCCTAACTGCACTAATCTACCATCTGCAACACGGCTGGACTCAGACCCTCCAAGGTCCAGGCCCGGCGGGAGGCGCAGCCACTGGCACGGGGCATTTTGTTCAACACGCAGCGCTCCTGAAGAGCCTGCATGAGGCTATGACAGCTGGGTCCCTTCCGCTGAGTTTCCCTTTCAATCATCACAGCTCAGAGACATGGCCGTTCCCAGGCCCACAAGGCTCAGGCAAGGAGACTAAGGCTCTGGGTGGTTAAGGAACTGCCCAAGAACACAGACGCAGGGTTTGGCCGGTCAGGCCTGAAGATCATGCCACCCCAAGCCATGAGTAAGGTGCTCTGACCATGGTCCCACACAGTGCCCGGGCACTAGGGCTCAGCTCATGGGCGGGACAGAGAAACCCAGTCAGGAGGTAGCAGGCAAAAGGACAAAGAAGAACTGAATGGGGTGGAGGTCCGTGTGGGTTAGGCTGGCTTAATGCATGGGGACAGCAGAAGGGGGCGAGGAAGCCATTGCAATTCTGTGATTTTACCAGGTAGGTAGACGGTTGCTCATTTAAGGAGCATCTCAGTAGAGGCCTGGGAATCTGCCAGATCTCTGCAGCCTCCATGCTCAGGGCCCCAAACCTCCAACCCGTGGTCATGCACGCTCCTCCTCTGCACCTCACGAAGGTCTCTCCACAGTCGAGCACACAGTCCTTGCGAGTCGTTGAGACCGGGCTGAAAGCACTCAAGTCACGGAGCTGGGTATGCTGTCCCACAGCCACGGCAGCGTCCTCTCCCTCGACGCAGGGGGCGGTGGTCATTATCACCCTCCCAGCCCCTTCTTTTGGCCTCTCTTGGAATGGATCCTGCCGGATGCTTGGTCCTTGTGGGTAAGTGTGACTAATTTCTCCTCTTCCTCCAGTGCAGGAGGAGCGCATGCCTCAGCTCTACTAAGCAAATGCTTCTCTCCCAGCCAGGACCTGTGGTTCATATATTTGGTACCCAAATGTGATTCCGTGCTAGGAATTTTGCTGACCAATGTTGAAGGAAGTTCTCCTTTCCCTGGGATCACCACCTACCAGAACTCCTAGAGCTGCCCCAAAACAAAGCTGCCCTTGGAGGTCAGAGCTGCTGAGAAGGGAGAGGAGAAGGAAGAGCGGCTGAATGCAGCCGTCCCTGAGGCCTATCGCTTGGACTGGTAAGAGAGGCAGCAGCCCCGCTTTGTCCTTAATCTCCTATCGAAGGAGCCCCTAGCCACACCTCTAATTCAACCAAGTGTGGTGTTAGATTTGCCCACCTGAGACTGCTTCTGTATTTTCCCAAATCTTAATCAGGTTGCCCAAGATTTGCCAATTTGTTAACATTGTTTGCTTTATACCCTAACATTCATTTGCCCAGAAATCCAATGCTTGAACATAAGCATGGGAAGTCTAATTCAAATGGGAATTTGTTACACAACCCAAATCTTCACCCTAATTCCAACTAACTTCCT
>PVKS010003115.1:0-108367 GCA_004027875.1 Aplodontia rufa | reverse complement strand
TTTCGTTGCTCTGACACTTAGTTGTGTACATGGGTTGCTGGGGTTTGAACCGGTGTACTTGCAAATGCCAGGCAAGCGCCGTAACCATCGAGCCACTGCTCCAGCCCCCCTAGAGTTCTTTATACTTTGGAAAGAAACCTCTTATCAGATCTGTGATTTTCAAATTTTTTTCCCATTCTATGGGTTGTCTTTTTACTTTCTTGGTAGTGTCTTCAAAGCATGAAGTTTTTAATATAGAAAAAGTCCTATCTTTTCTTTCTTTCTTTCTTTCTTTTTATTATTGTTGTTTGTGCCTTTGGTGTCATGTGTGAGAATTCATTGTCAAGTCCAAGGTCACAAACATTGACCCTGTGTTTTCTTTTAAAACTTTTCTAATGTTGTTGCTTACATTTGCCATTCACTCTCCATTCTGAGTTCATTGTTATATGGAGTGAGGTAGTGACAGCCTCATTCTTTTGCATATAGCTCTCCTATGATCATTTTTACCAAAGACCACTGAGGCATTATGAGAAACAGCTCCGTGGAACACAACTTTGTATTCTGAAAGGATGTGGTTGATAATAGTGTCACTACATCACAAAACTTTTATGAAGATTCACTGAAAAAACTTTTGTTAGGCCCTGGTCCTAGGAGATTTTATCTTATAGATACAGCAGATTTGTCACAACATGGACACTTTGGCAGCTGAGACTCTACTGTGCTGCCCATCCTGCTTCATGCGTAACTTGGATACTTTGTGTACTGACTTGGATTTTATCTTATTTTTCCTTTGATCTCCTCTCGTTTTATATTCATTCTGTTGCACTATTGACACCTCCAGAACCACCTCAAATCATTTTCTGAAACAAAATGAGCTATAAATAAGAACTTCCCTAGCTCTTTGGTATTCTTGGGTCTTTCTTGAATTTTGTCTCACAATGTGCTTCTTTATTAAGGGCACTAGAATTTATGGGCAAATAAGACTTCTTTTTTGGATGCCTCTCTATGTGAATTCCCTAATGAGTATTTCAAACATATCTATGAAATGATTGGATGAGCAAGGGAATGAATGATGTAATGAATGAAAGAAGAGTTGAGCAGAGAGTTGAAGGAGTAGATTTGACCCAGCTGGGGGCAGTAAGAACCTCTTCCCTGATTCCACTGTAGGAGCAACGGAAGCTGGGTGTGGTGGTGCACGCCTGTAAGCCCAGCGGCTGAGGCAGGTGGATCACAAGTTCAAAGCCAGTCTCTGCAAGTTAGCAAGGCCCTAAGCAACTTAGTGAGACTCTGTCTCAAAATAGGAAAAACAAAAAAAGGTTGGGATTTTGCTCAGTGGTTAAGCAGCCCTGGGCCCTGGGTTTAATCCCCTGTACCAAAAAAAAAAAAAAAAAAAAAAAAAGCAACAGAAAGATTCCATTATTCATATTCAAAACAACAATCCAACTGTCCCTGGCTAGTGTTTATAATCTCACCCATATGAGCCTCTTCCCATTACATGAAAGAGCATCCGCTGTGTGCCTCTCTACCACCTACATCAGAACCACCAGAGGTACTTAATAATGTAGATTCTTGGGCCTCACTTAAAGATGCAAACAGGACCCTATTTTGGGATGAACCCAGGCCCTTGGACATGTTATGCAAGCACTCTACCACTGAGCTACATCCCCAGTCCAGGAAGAGCATTTTAACAAGGATCTCAGTATGTCTTTTTGTACCCTAAAGTTTTGAGCAACAGTACCTTGGTATAAGTGGTTTGCATCTGTAGAGAAAAGGAAAACCATGTTAGAACCCCAAAAAAATCAATGAAAAAATATCCAAAGACATGCTCACCCCCACCCCTATATGCCTAGGGTTAATTTTGTGGAAAAATGAGCACAATTTAGTTAAAATTTTATAAGCTTGAAGATTCAGATGAGATGCCTTATAATATAAATTCCATGAATTTTGTTGGCTTATGATAAGGCATAGTGATATTGTAAGAAATATGACACAAAAACAATAACTTTCACAAGCAAAAACTATTTTTAGCAACCTGTATATAGATTTTAAATGGCTGGTTTTCTTTGAAAACTGAGGAAAAGGGCTCTTTTAGCAGCTTTTGACTTTGGTACCGATGCTTAACAGAGTTTGACTGGAGGCCATTCCAAAGCGTGAAATTGAAGAGAAATACCAGGCAGGTGGCCAAAGTTTTAGAGATTGGATGGAAAGTAGTCCTTTTTTTTTTTCCTTTTGACTTGGGACAGTGAAACCTAATGATCTCTTCTGTATTTTTGGCATACTTGTACAGTACTAGTAAATAACACTTTTTAACTGGAAACCCCCAAAACTCTCATACAGAAACCAAACCTTGAAATATTTATTCTTTCCTTATGTCAGCATGGCTCATTCATGTTTTGAAAGCAGCTTCAGCAAAATCCCCTGGTTTCAATTTTATTAAGATAACTGTTTCATTCATTCTTTTTGATAACATATTTCTAAAGCCAAACTCATTACCCCAAACCCTGTCGGATATCTGGAGAAATCCATTCCCTCGGGCCCTAGCTGGAAAGACAGCAGAGCTCGGAATACAGAATACTTAAAAAAATATATATATATAGGTAAGCTATGCATCTTTCAGAATCTCTCTAGTGAAAGTTGCTTGAACTTTCTGAGAGGGATAAGAAAAAAGGCATTCAATTTAGTAAGGTTGATTTTTTTTTTTTTTTTTTTAAGAAAGAGAGGTGGGCTGGAGCTCAGTGGTAACGGTGCTTGCCTGGTATGGCCAAGGACACAGGTTCGAACCCCAGCACCACATATACAATGAAGTATAAGAGCAATGAAAGCCACCTGAAAAACGAAATAAAATTGATTTTCTTAAAAAGAGAGAGAGAGAGAAAGTGAGACAGGGAAACTTAATTTTTATTTTTTTCATCTGGTTTTCGTTTTTCCTCCACTAGGTTGTGCATGTGGTGCTAGGGATAGAGCCTGGGTCCTCATGCATGCCAGGCAAGCTCTATACCACTGATCTGCCTCTCCAGCCCCCATAAGATTGAATTTTAATAAAAAAATAAAAGCTTATGATATACTGAATATAAAAGGGGAAAATGGAAAAAAAACCTTAAATGTAAAATGTTGGAAACATGATCAAATATCTTGTTTTACCCAAATGCTAAAATATAATTTCTCAAAGAATTTTTAGCAACTTGAAAAATTGCTTATGCTAGGCACAGTTTTAGGAGAAACAAGTACAGGGAGTGTGACCTCAATCATGTAAATATATTGGGATTTGCATGGTGAAAAACAGAGAAAGGAAAGAGTCAAAATAGTCGTCGGGTTTTTTTTCTAATTGTATAATTTTCTGTGTTTTTCATTGTCTTCTTTATGTTTTCCTAACTTTTTCCCCCCAAAACAATGTGACTAAATGATAAATGATTTTTAAAAATTTCTTGTTTACTCATTATTTTTAGTATATGTACTGGCAAAACAACTGCGTAAGTAAATTTTGAAGGCTGAGCTTGGAACGTTACATTTCAGCATCTTTCCATTACAATTTCCTGTCGTAACAGCCATCCCCAATCTTTTTGGCCTTCACCCCCACTTTAGTCCACACAACTGCACCTGTCACGCCCCACATGACAGTGTTAGTCATTAGTATCATTCTCAGATATACAGTTTATTGAGATGCCAAAGAAACATACTCCAAATTAGAGCTTAAAGCTATTTTCCTGAGCCCATCTTAAAAAATACAGTCTGAATGTGTTACTCTGGGTATTGGACTCCCTGTATTAAGAAAATCATAACTGTCACTTGGTTTTTCAAAAATAAATGAATTCTGATGAACTAAATCAAAATACATTTAAGACATAATATTATTTTTTTTTAAATCTCTGTTACTGGTGAGGAGAGGGGTTGTGAGTAGAGTGCGCGCGCTCACACACACACACACACACACACACACGAAAGGAAGTTGCTGATAGATGCTGAAGGACATCCAGGTGTTTCAGAGTCCTGCGGGGTCATCACTGTGCTGACTGCATGTATTGACAACGTCATTGTCACTGTGGGCTTTTACAAAAGGAGAGGCTGCCATCCCTGATGTGTCCTGCTCAGACAGCAGAACACGAAAGGACCAACCAAAAGCATACATGAAAAGGGAAGGGAAAAGAAACTGACCAATTTAAGAGAAGAAAAAAAGCAGAACATAAAAGAATCAAAAATAAGGAAAGGAGGTGAATGAAAGGAGATGCCGCTCCTCAAATACAAACTCAGCACTATTTACAATCATGTTATGCATTCATTCAAAAAATGGCCTTGGAGTTTCTATTGCATGCTGGCAGTGGAGAGACTGATGAATAAATAGATTAAGTGACTAATGATGTTTCTCCTTTCTTTCTTTTTTTTTTTTCAGGGCTGAGGACCGAACTCAGGGCCTTGCGTATGCTAGGCAAGCGCTCTGCCACTGAGCTAAATCCCCAACCCCTAATGATGTTTTTCAACAGTGACTCATGGGCTTGGGGAACAGCTCAGTGGTACAGTGCTTGCCTAGCATGCATGAGGCCCTGGGTTGATCCCCAGCGCTGCAAAAACAAAAAACAAACAAAAACCCAAGAGCAACCCAAGCAAATACTGTATCTCTAATGCAAAGGCATTGTATTAGATGCTTAATAGGTATTAAGTTGCTTTAGCTGAGAACAGATAGATTTTACTAAAAAATAGAAATGAAAATTTTTTTCTTTTTTTGGTGATGTAGTGTCTCGCTATATTGCCTAAGCTGGTCTCTAACTCCTGGGCTCAGGTAATTCTCCCACCACAGCCTCCTGAGTAGGTATGGCATTCACCACCACACCTGGCAGGAAATTGTTTTTTTGGTTTTTTTTTAAACTCACAAAATCTGCTCTAAAAAAGAAATCTGAAAATTTGCCAAACTGATACTTGGACTTTTTTTTTTTCTTTTCTGCATCACTAGGGATTAAGTCCAAGGTCTCAAGCACACTAGGCCAGTGCTGTGCCACCGAGCTAAGTCCCCCACCCTGATACCTGAGTTTTTAATCTCTGTTTCAATTGTTTATGCTAATGATTATTTTTAAATGAAAAACCATAATCCAGTGCCCTCTCCTCCTGCAACGCTCTTCTTTGCCTTCACCAGCAGACCTGACTTTGGTTTGTTCCATATCACAAGTGTGCTAATGTGTAATTCTTCCTAATTTATGGATCCGCCTTGAATACCATGATGCACCTTGCGTACCAGGAAATAAATTCAGCTGCCAGGACATGTCTTCATAGGACTCAGACAGTCGAAGGTGTTTATAAAATGCAAACATACCCATCTGGGGCTTTCTTAGAGCAGTGACTTTGAGCATTAAGTCAGGTAAACCCACCATTAAAATGTCACATTCAGGTAAGATGCACACTCTTAGATTCTATTAGATTAAAATAAAGATTTGTAAGTGATGGTGTTGTTTATAAATGTGGCGAGAGACTTCGTGATGTCAACACCCATACATTTGAAATTATACTCACTCTTGGGCTGATCATAATCAATAACCCATAGCAATTTGTATTTAGATTTTAATGTTCATTTACTAAAGATTTAAGAACAGCAGAGCTTTTATCCATTCAGTTCAACACATGCTTATTGAGTGTTTTTTTGTTGTTGTTGTTGTTGTTGTTGTTGTTGCAAAAATAATTAAGACAAAGTCCTTAACCTCCAAGAGCCCTCAATCCAAGGGGGAAATTTTTCACCCAGATTTTAGGAACATTTCAGTTCCCTTTTCTAGATTGGAGGACATAGTCCTTGTTTTAAGGGCATCTGTGCCTATTCCTCGTCTCCTTTCTCCTTGCCCTTCTGCTACTTAAGGCCAGCACCCACCTCTCATGGAATCCAGGGCGTGGTCAGGCCAGGCAAGCGCTGTGCCACTGAGCTACATCTCCAGCTCCTGCCAGACCCTCTGTTAGCCCACTTCTTTCCAGGGTACTCACCTCACTCTCGGCTGGATCCTTCCCAAGCACATTTCAACATGCTCAAGAGTCTCTCATCTCAAAAAGAAAAAAAAAAAAAAAGTCCTTTGAGCCCTTGTATTCCTCTTCAGCCTTATCTCTCTCTTCCTCTTTACAGGCAAATTTCTAAAGAGTGATCTGCACTTCCTATTTCTTCACCTCCCACTGGCTCCTCAACTCACTAAACACAGCTTCCACCACTTCACCCCCAAACGGCGCCTATCACTAAAAATGATCTTCCAAACTTCATCGGCATATTTGAGGCTGTGTCTCTTTTCAACTTTTCCTTGAAACACTTTCCTTGGCTTCGGTGATACTGCAATCTCCTCATTTTCTTCCAGTCTAGTGGTTGTAGTACTGGGGTAGACCAGATGTCTCTCCATTCTGCCTCCTCCTGCTCTCCCAACCTGAATCACAGGGCTGGTCTTATAAGTGAGGGGAGGAGAGAGAGAGAGAGAGGGATGTGGGAACGTAGGAGAGAGACTCTGAGGCTGAAACAGAGCCTGGAAACTTCCTTCCCTTTTTCCTCCTCTCCATCCCTCTCTCCTGAAACTTGGTGGCATCCATCTACTATTTCAACCAAAGGAAAAAAAAAAGGAAAGGAAAATAACCTCACTGTAACTCAGCGAATGGGAGTTAAAAGAGTAATAAGGTAAATTTAGGAAGGTTTTCAAGGGGAGAGATATGATCTAAATGGTTTGAAAATCATTCATCATTGTTCAATTTGAAGGATTTTGTTTTTATTTTGCAGCACTGGGGATTGAACTCAGGGACACTTCACCAGTGAGCTGTAGTACCTCCAGCCTCTTTTATTTTTTATTTTGACAGAGTCTCGCTAAGTTACCCAGACTGGCCTCGAACTTGCAATCCTCTTCCTGCCCAGACAGGCACTGGAATTACAGGTGGGCACCACCACACCCAGCCTGTTAAAGGTATGTACAACCATTTAGATCTGACTCCAGATATACATGACTCAGATTTCAGTTTTGAGAATATGAGGTAATGTTGGGTTTGCCTCCCTGCCCCCAAAAGGAAACTGCACTTTCTGATTCCTCTCAGTCTCATTGCCCCTTCACAAATTCCAAAGGCTAGAATGTCCCAAGACCAAGCCCATTATTTGTCTTGCACTAAACTTCTCCTGAGACCCCTTGGCTGTGACTATAGCCCAGGGACACAGTTTTATCTCTAGCCCTCATCACTTTTTTGAGTTCTAGACACAAACATCCACCTTCCGGCCCCACAGCTGCATCCTCTCAGAGCCATACCCAGTCTTGCTTCAGATTTCCCTCAATCAAGACATGACGCCATTGCCCAAAGGGCTCCATCAACCACAGATGTTGATCAACCAGTCCTGATGACTTGACTCCCAACATGTACCCTAACTATCTTCACCCCCCCCTAGCTCCCACCCCCATAACTGCACACACGAGGCCATTTCAGTAGTGCCCAAGTGGTTGTCCCCACTCCGTAAGCCCTGCTCCAGTGTTCTTCTCAAGCAACAGTAATTACCTACACAAAACTCATAGACAGCCAGGTGTGGTGGAGCACCCCTGTTATCCTAGCAGCTTGGGAGGCTGAGGCAGGAGGACCACAAGTTCAGAGCCAGCCTCAGCGACTTAGCGAGGCCCTAAGCAGCTTAGCAAAACCCTGTTTCAAAATAGAAAATAACAAGGGCTGAGGATGTGGCTCAATGGTTAAGTGCCCCTGGGTTCAATCCCTTGTACCAAAAAAAAAAAAAAAAAAAAAAAGCCCTAACCTTCAAATCACCATATGTCACCCATTACTTAAGCTCTTTAACTGATTGCCACTGCTCTTAAGGTATATCAAATCCTGAACACGGCTGTCTGAGCCCTGTCTAGCCTGGCCCCTGCAGACCCTCCAGTCCTCCTTCATGCTTTCTGCTCTTCGCAGTACTGAATCAGTCTTATGGTTTCTCCAGCACACGGCTCTTCTCTCAGCCCCAGCCTCAGCCTCAGCCCCAGCACGGTGTTCCTTCTCCCTAGATGGCCTAGTGCCATGAGTGAGCACTCTTACTCTCACTTTCCCAGACACCACCTCCTTGTGTCCTAGGGCTGCTCTAGGTGGGTGGCTCCCCTGCTGTGTCCTCTCCGGCAAAGGACATAGGACATTAATTTCAGTAATCATAAATGCCCCACAATAAATTTAAAGGTTAAGTCATATATTTCCCCCTTATTATTATTATTTTTAAGAGAGAAGGACAGAGAGAGAGAGAGAGAGAGAGAATCCATTTTGTTGAGTTTTTCACATGGCTTTCGTTGCTCCAACACTGAGTTGTGTACATGGTGCTGGGGTTCGAACCTGTGTCCTCGTGCACGCTGGGCAAGCACTGTAACTGCTGAGCCACAGCTCCAGCCCCTATTTCCCCCTTTTTTTAAATTTGTTCCCAATTTTCTTTCAACCTCTCTTACATTTTCTTATTCCCTTAGGCTCTTTTAAACCTTACCTCTTTGCTTCTTATCTTCTATTATCTGAGACCTACTTGATAGCATTTAAAATAAGCTCCATACTCCCTTTAAACGATTCCCTGAGTATTCCTAAACTTATAAGAGCAAGCACAAATGAGGCAGGAGAATTGCAAGTTCAAGACCAAACTGGGTAACTTAGCAAGACCCTTTCTCAAAATAAAAACTAAAAAGGGCTGAGGATACAGCCGAGTGGTAAAGCACCCCTGGGTTCAATCTGCAATAAAAAAGCAAAGACAGAAACAAACAAAAGAACCACTGAGGGTATGACTGTCTTCCTAGTGTCTTCCTCTATCCCGCCCCCCCTCCCTGGCAATGGCAAACAGACCCCTCCATCAACAGCAGCCAGAAATAATTGTGTGCCGATAGGGCTGTTCTGGTGGAACAGTTCCTTCCTCTAGGTATTGTTATCTGCTTTAGGAGAAGTTGGGTCTGGTAGATGTTGTCTCGGTTGTGATCTTGTATTTAAAACACCCCATTAGCCAGCCTTTCGTACGGGGCACCTAACACATATCCTCTTAGCCTTCTGCACATCTCCTGCACACTCCCAGAATTGTAATTAAATACTTAGCTTATGATTACCTGTTTAATATCTGTCTCTATTTGATCAATTCCATTTTGCTGTGGTCTATCCGGTCTTGTCCAGGAAGAAATGTTCTGTATTCTAGAATGTGGACAATGTGCCTCAGCCCACAGTGAGGCTAGGAAGGTTAGACTACATAGGTTCTCCTACTGCTCTGGGCCTGTCCCTCAAGCTTAAGCAAGTTAATTTATGCATGCTAATTACTTCCTTTGCTGTCCCTCTTGGAGAGTCCATCAGATAGAAGTCATGTGAGCCAGGTACAGTGGCACACTCCTGTAATCTTAGCTACTCATGAGGCTGAGGCAGGAAGACCACAAATTTGAGGCCAACGTGGACAACTTAGCTGTTCTCAAAATAAAGACTTTAAAAAGGGCTGGGGATATAGCTCAGTGGTAAAGTGGTAAAGCACCACTAGAGTCAATCTCCAATGCCCCTACCCTCCCCCCCCAAATATATATGTATATATGTACATATGTGTGCATATTTAATAGAAAAGCTCAAAAACATAATTACAAATATAACCCTGTATGTAGAGAAAAAAAAAAGAAAGAAAAAAGTGGGTAAGGTAGAAGCTATATGGTACCCCCCCCCCGAACCAGGATCTTCATAACCTTTATTTTATTTTATTTTTTTAAGAGAAAGAAAGAGGGACAGTGAGAGATAGAAAAAAAAGAGAGAAAGGATCAATTTTATTTAGTTTTTCTTGTGGCTTTCATTGCTCCGACACTTTGTTGCATAGGTGGTACTGGGTTCAAGCTCACACACTTGCACATGCCAGCCGTATCCGCTGAGCCACCACTCCAGCCCCTGCCCATAACCTTTTGCTCACTAGAGGGCTGATGGCCCAGCCTTGTGCTAATTCTAAGACAATCAAGTTTCAGGATGATATTTCACCTTCTACTTCCCTTCAATCTCTTTCTATACCCAGCACAGTGTTGCAAACATAGGAGGACCGTTCAGCCAGAACTACCATTGCTTCTTATTTAGTAGATATGACAAGATGTACAGAATCAACAATATATAGAGCACTTAAAATTAACTACAAAAAAAGAAAAACAGAATAAGGTTAGAATGCATTTGAAGCATAAAAATTGGTAGTTTTAAAAATTCATTTTACAAAAAGAAAAATAAAACTACTACACCACTATATTATTGGGTCAAAATTAGCTTTAGCTCTTTGTTTATTGATTGATTGGTTGGTTGATTGATTAATTGCAGGGCTGGGAATTGAACCCAGGGCCTCATGCATAGCTAGGCGAGTGCTCTACCTACCCCTAGCTACAACCTCAAGGCCTCTAGCTTTTTTTTTTTTAAGTAACTAATACAAAAAAATTCTAATAATTATGAACATTCCTATATCAGACAATGCTTTAAAAAGTGGTGGTAATTAAATTCAACACCATTTGGATGACTTCTTGTGCAACACATAATCCCAGAAGCCAAAAGAAGCTCGAAGGCCAAGACAATGTGTTGTTGCATTACAAACACGAAGTATAACAAATAACCACTTGGGGCCAGGCATGGCGATGCACATCTGTAATCCCAGTGACTCAGGAGGCTGAGGCAAGAGGATCGCAAGTTTGAGATTAGTTTTAGGAACTTAGGTCTTAAATGATTTAGTGAGACACTGTCTCAAAATAAAAACAAAAAAAGTGGGGGAGGGTTCTGGGGATGTGGTTCAGTGGTTAAGTGTCCCTGGGCTCAATCCCCAGTACAAAAAAAAAAAAAAAAAAAAAAAAAAAAAAAAGAAATAGCTGTAATATAAAGCAAAAATTTAGACTTCAAGAAATAATGTCATTAAAAAAACAAAACGTAAGGGGAAATGGAAAAGGTTTCCTGCAGGTGGCAATTTTTCAACTGGACATTAAAGCATTAGCACCACTTTGAAAGACAAAGGGGAGAATATTCCAGAATCATTAGGAACTAAATAACGTCCAGGAACAAATCAATACAGCTCACTCCTGTGTTGACATTTCTGTTCTTAACCAAATGGTGGAGTCAGTGGCCTGAAGACTGTGTCTTTTTCTTTTTTCTTTCTTTCTTTCTTTCTTTCTTTCTTTCTTTCTTTCTTTCTTTCTTTCTTTTTTTTTTTAAAGAGAAGGACAATGAGAGAGAGAGACAGAGAGAATCAATTTTTATTGAGTTTTTCACAAGGCTTTCATTGCTCTGGCACTTAGTTGTGTATGTGGGTGCTGGGCTTTGAACCCGTGTACTTGGCAAGCGCAGCAACTGCCAAGCCACTACTCCAGCCTCCATGTGTCTTTTTCTTTGAGTTGTTAATCTAAGGCTGTACTTTTGAGCAAGGCTATTTTTATTTCCAAAAGTATCAACTCTCAAACTAGAGATTGGTCACTGTCATTGAGTTATAGCCACACTACTTCACCTGGGACTAGCCCTAGGTGAGATGAAGGTCTAGGGAGAATTTAAAGGTGTATAAATTCCCAAGAATTAAAAAAAAAAAAATTAGAGAATCTAATCAATCATACTGGAAGCCAGAATGACTGGCAGTGGCAAGGGCAGATGTCCTAGGTGATTGGGACTTGGTTTTATGCTAACATTGAACATGGGTTAAATTCACTCTCTAGTCGGGAACGCTCATCAACCTTTTTTTCAATTTATTTTTTATTAGTGCATTATAGTTTTACATAATAATGGGATTAGTTGTCACATACTCCTAAATGCACACAATTCAGCAATATAATTTATTCTATGTCCCTCCCCCCACATCCCTCTACCTCCCTTCTCCCATCCCCTGATCCCTTGCCTTTCTTCTGGGTCCTATATTGTTCCTAAAAAACCCAAATACTGTGACATAATTCTTATACCTATGAAGAACATTTTATATATATATATAAACATGTATATATATATGTATAGCTATAGTATAGTATATATATATATATATATATATATATATATATATATATATATATATATATATTATATTATATATATATATATATATATATATATATATATATATATATATATATATATATATATGGCTATAGTATACACAATGACATTTATAACTGCTTGGAATGTACCTTGCTTTATCTCGGTTCCAACATTTCCCCTTCTCCTCCCTTCCTATCATCCCTTGTTATTCTTCAAATATTTGACAATGGAATTTTAATGCAACAGGCTCTGTCAGTGCCTGACACATAGTAACGCATAGTAGTAGCTCAATAAATATTGAGTAAATGATAGAACTTTTTTCCACATGGTATTTGTACCCTCTCTGTAATAAAGACAATTCAAAAACTATAAAAAAGTACCTACTTTGAGCACTCAATTCACATTTGTTTAATACCATTTATGTCCAAAAGACTAATACTGGGTATAGTTCATTAGTTTGCAAAATATTTTGCAGACAGTGTCTTATTGGATCCTTACAATCCAGAGGGATTAGCAGGACAATTAATACAACTCCTATTTTACTGATGGAACTGCTGAGATTCATGGAGGTCAAGGGACTTGTCCAGGGTCATAGAACCAAATCTTGACTTGGGACTTCCCATTAGTCACACAGCTTCCAGAGAGCAGAGTCGTTCTTTTACTCATCTTGCTTAATATTCCTTGCACATTAACATGGCTTGATTTACCTAACAACTAATTGTTACTATCTAGCCATATCTGTTTTTCTATTTGCCCATTATCTGTTTAACCTACCTATTGAGACAGGAATATATATATGTATGCATGTATGTATGTATATGTGTGTGTGCATGTGTACATGCATATATATGTGTAAAAGCATAGATAAGCATCAGCAGAAAGCACAAAAGCAGTCGCATTTGGCTTTCAAATATAACAGCAAACACTTTTTTCAGAAAATTCTAATGAGAAAGCATTAAGTGTAATATTTTGGTAATGTGCGTGAGTATATAGCCTAAAGAAATCTGCAGCACAAGACCTTCACATTTTTCCAGAAGCCGCCTCTAGACATTGCTAGAATTGGATCGATGGCTTATTTCTGTGCACAAATGCCATGCAGTGCTAATTGTATTCATAAAATAAAATGTTCTCGAGTTTTGTTTGGCCAATGGACTGAGAACAAGATTTACATTTCACAGATCTAAATAGTGATTTGATGGTGAGCTCATTACAGGGCATGTGCCAGTGGAAAACCACCACCGTGCATCTGTCTGGAATTTTTGGGTTCCTATAGAATCCCTCCGTGATTTGTTTATGATGTAGAGATGATCGACTCTGTCAGTTCCTAATAAATGGTAAATAAAAAAGTAACCTGCGATATTAAAGTACTACATTAGCTACATTGTGATTAAATTACAGTAACACCACCAGCTATAAACCTTTATAGAATCTTCTCAACCATGCAGTAATTCCCCTAACTATACTATTATGTAGAGCACAAATATTTCTTTGTAAGTCCGAAGCAATACATCAGGGAAGCATTTACTGCTGAAGCTAGATTGAGAGTCAATGCATCTTGGGATGCTATGAATAAAAGCTCTAGCTTCTCATTACTTTATGACAAGACACAGAAATTCACTTTACTTTTCATTTAAGCTTTTCGGCTTCCGTTTATAGATGTATGCCTTCACGCTTTTATTCCCTTCTTGCTTCAGCTGTACGTAATAAATGATTATAAATTTTCACATTTGACCACCTCTCTGCTGGTCTCATGCTTAATGCACAAAGTTAGGAAGCTGCAGGTAGAATTTCACAAACACTTTTATTTATGATGTTGTCCTTGGTAACGGAAATTTCAATGTACTGAAATGAAAAGTATGATTAAAGGGATACGACGTCCTGACAAGGATACTAGAGGGCAGCCTTCTATTTCCTACTGAAAATATATAATACTTTTTTGACATCAATTTTATAGAGAATAGACATGGGTTAGTCATGGGAAAAAAAAAAGACACAAACATGTTTCTAACTTGAGTCTTCTTGAATCTTTGCTCTTATAAGTGATATTTGAAATATCTTATCTAAATTGATGAGCTTCTGAATTGGGAAATATTTTATTTCAATTAAAATGTGATATCAAGGATGGAACAGGAATTGAGGACAAATATCATTTGGAATGAAAGAGATCCTTTTTTCTGAATAACAATGTAAGTAAAAAAGCAATGATATTTTTCTAACCATTTTCATTCTTCAAATAACTGTTTTTGATATTTTAAATTCCTATGTAGTGAGAAAGAAATAAGAAAAATTGGAAAAGTCATCAACATTCCTAAAGAAACCGGATCATTTAGCTTCTTGGGAATCTCCCCAAAGTTACGGGGCAAAATGTAGGGCTGGAGTGGTGGCTCAGTGGTTAGGGCGCTTGCCTGGCATGCGTGAGGACCTGGGTTCAAACCCCAGCACCACATAAACAACTAAGTGTCAGAGCAATGAAAACCAGATGGAAAATTAAATAAAATTCTTCTTCTCCCTCCCTCTCTTTCTCTTTAGAAAGAAAGAAAACAAAACACAACAAAATGCAACCCAAGTTTGTCTACCGTTGATGAAGTTCAAGGTCTTCAGGGTTTGAGCTTAGATCCAGTGCCCTTCGCCTGTGATATAGGAGGAAAATGAAATTAAATGGTGGAAGAACTTTTCCCAGGAAAGTCACTCCTTGAATAAAATTCTGCTGCTACAAAGCACAGGTTCCCTGTCTGGAGATTAGAATTGCTTGAGACATTCTAGCTTCACCCACAATTCTGATTCTAGTCTCCAAACAGTTAATAAAATGTGTTATCTGGAGATTCGAGTTCAAGGATCATTATAACTCCTTCAGCCTTGTACTGCCACAACGGGCTAAGAGCTATTTGCTACTCGGTGGGAGACAATGTAACATCTTGATTTCAAATCTCTGGAAATAAGATATTGTGGAAATTTAAAAATCTATATAGCCTCTTGAATTCATGTCTATGTGGATAAAAAAAAAAACTTGGAACTTATTTGAATAGCTGCAAATGTAACCAGGAGTGTGCCCCATCTCCTGGCATTGATAGCTGGATATTCTGTGTGTCTAGCTAAATTTCCTCCCTGTGCAGAGCACCATGCCAATCCCAGGGAGGGAGGGAGGGAAGAAGCGAGGAAGAGAGGGAGGGAGGGAAGGGGGAGGGGAGGAAGGAGAGAGGGACAGCAGAGACAAAAGGCACCAAGCATAGTCTGACAAAAGAGATAAGGCTTGCACGCAAATAACTAAAATTACAAGTCAGCAAATAATCAGAGCCAGATGAGGTGAGAGGTAAATTCTGCAAAATTAGCCACATGGGAAGTGCAGAGGGCAGCTGCCATCTGGTAGCCATGGCGAGTTTGGGTGGTCTATTCATCTGCCCCAGTTCATGGCTCGGGCAGAGGTCAGTACGTTTGGTAGATTTGAGAGCTGTCCGTTAAGGACCAGGAGCTTAAGGCTCCCTGCAGTGTCCTTGGTGCCATGAGAGATCAGGTGGCTAAGATGTCCACTGTGTTGAAAAGGAACTTGAAAAACACCTCCCTAATTTTGCATTAATGATAATAGGGGGTTTTTAAAAGCCTAGGCCGACAGATTGCTATATGCTACGTGTCCATAGTCATTACCTTGTTAAGACAGCATTTGAGGGGCTGGAGCGGTGGCTCAGCAGTTATGGTGCTTGCCCGGTATGCACAAGTACGTGAGTTCAAACCTCAGCACCATGTACACAACAAAGTCTTGGAGCAATGAAGGCCACATGTAAAACTAAATAAACAATTGTTTCTCTAAAAAAAAAAAAAAAAAAAAAAAAAAAGACAGCATTCTACTGGCTGGAGCTCGGCAATTACTGCACTTGCCTGGCAACCGTGAGGACACAGGTTCGAACCCAGCACCACATACACAGTGCAGTGTCATAGCAATGAGAGCCACAGGAAAAACTAAATAAAATTGATTCTCTTTCTCCCTCTGTCACTGTCCCTCTCTCTCTTTCTCTCTCTCTCAAAAAAAAAAACATTCTATTGACTCTGTATGGGGGAAAAGTCTGTACAGCATTTCAACAATCCCACAGCTTTCTTCAATAACTATTGCTACAAATACTTTCTGACAGATTCCATTTGTTGCTCAGCTATTGCAGAAACCCTGAAAAATATATTATGTCTCATGTCAGTTATAAAAATAACACCACAAATTATAACCAAAACAAAATTACCCAGTAATTATCATTTAGATGTCCATTTTAATCCTTTTCAGCATTACTGTTACTTTAGTCTGCTTTTATGAGCCAGACAGTTTAATACAAGGCCCACTGGAGGAGTTTATTTTAATCTTTCTCCTGTACCATGTGCTACAATAATATCTGAAATCTACCTCTCTGAGCATTCTGTGAGGATCTTAATCTCAAGAGCACTTCTATACATATTGAATATGAGCAGCCTTAAATTTGACCAAAATAGGTATAGTAAACATGTGGTGCCAATTATGGGAAAAAGTGAACAAAGGTTAGAGGCATAAGAACCGAGCTCACGCTTTCTTTTAACTTGTTAATGTCTCTGACCCTTTTGTATAAAAATCACTTTAATCAACATTATATACATTTCGTTGTGGCCTTACCTTTTAACAGGCTGTAAAAAATGTTTGGCTATCAATTATACACATCAAGTTGATATGCTGCAGGACTGGGGGTCATTTATGCTCGCAATTAAACCTGAGAGGGCTTGAGAAGACCCACATGGTTAGCAAGCCTTTCCCTCTCCACTGAACTCAGTCTTTTTGAAACTTGGAGAAATGAGGAAGCTTAATTAAACTTCTCAGAGATCTCTTTTCTCATGCTAGAAATTGAAGAGCCTTGATCACAGATATGGCGAGGTTCAGATCTAAGAAACAACAACAAAAAATTGATTCTGAATGTGTACAGTGTTACAGGTAGGAGAAATAAGTTCTGGTGTTCTATGACACAGTAGTAGAAATATAGTAAACAGCAATGCACTGTACACCTCAAAATATCTAGAAGAGAGGATTTTGAACGTATTCACCATAAAGAAATAAGAAAAGTTTAAGGTGACCAATATACTAATTTCCTTGATTTGATCTTTACACAATATGAATTACGTAACTTGAAGCATCGCATCGTATATAGACAGCTTTTATATATCGATCAAGAAAGTAAAATTAAAACAAACAAAAATTAATTCTTTCCATGCGTTGGGGCTCATCAGAAACAAAAACAGTCATCCAAGTGGAAGTACAGCTACTAATGTCCACAGTGCTGGTGTAGATGGGGACAGTTCCCTCCAGTCACATATCAAGGGATGACACACCAAAAGTCACATCACAGCTTACAACCTGAAAGTTGGTAGGACATGCAATCTAAAATGATAAGAAGGGACTCTCAATGAAGTGGTCTTGAATGGCTGTGACTTTAGATCCAATTCAACAATTCCAAATCTCCTTTAAAAATCTATACAGAGCTGGGCGTGGTGGAAAAAATTTTTCATTTTTTTTTCACTGAACAATATTCCCCAGCCCTTTAAATTTTTCATTTTGAGACAGAGTCTTGCTAAATTGCTGAGGCTGGCCTTGAACTTGTGATCCTCCTCCCTTGGCCTCCTGAGTCACTGCAATTACAGGGATGCCTCATTGCACCCAGCTCAAATTCATCTTTACCTGATATAATGCCAAATCCCAACACAAGGTCTCCCTTAGATTGGCCAGTCCAAGGAATTGGGGAAGAAATCAACCCCCATTGCAAGCAGGGGGTATCAATCCAGTCTACAACTTTACAGGAGGTAGAGAGGATGGGAGTTAGATGTTCACCAACACATTAAGATACAATTTTCAAATGCTAAGGTTTGGCTGATACAGAGAACATGAAGAATATTTCGAGAGAGTCTACCGTGTGCAAGGAGCATCTATTCTGATTGATGCTTTCTGGTAGTGACAGTGCTATGTGGTATGGGCTGCATGTGTCCTCTGCTTATAATAGCTGGTGGTGCACATAGCCGGGGAAGGAGAGAAAACACAAAGCTGTATCTTAATATTATACTATGCTATGATTTTAGGACCTTTGGCTTTATTCCTGAAAGCGTATCTTCTTCTTGCCCTTGAGTTAGGGCATTTTTCAAAATATTAACTAAAGAATAAATCATTTTTGTTGGAAGACATTGTATAGAGGAATTGCAAAATTACTTTCCGCTTAAAAGTCTAATTACGGGGCTGAAGTGGTGGCTTGGCGGTTACAGCGCTTGCCTGGCATGGGCAAGTACACGAGTTCAAATCCCAGCACCACATACACAACGAAGTGTCCAAGGAACGAAAGTACATAAAAAACTAAATAAAAATTGCTCCTCTCTTTCTCTCTCTTTCACTGTCCCTTCTTTCTTTAAAAAAAAAAAAAGTCTAATTACATACATCGGGGACAGTAAATACCCATTTCTATTCAAATTAGGAATTAGCACTACAAAAAAGGGTATTCTGTTTGGATTTTTAAAAAATTGCTGTTGTAATGATGGAATTTTTTGCACTTGTGCTTTTATTTTATCTGTATTGATTTTATATCAGTATGTGGAACTTTATTGCCACATTGAAAGGACTGTATTTTCATACTCTTTTGCATTTTATCTTTCATCTACCAGTTTCCATGTGCATTGGATTGCACGCTAAGATGTATTTTCTTATGAAATAGTTCTGTTTATTTTTAATTATAGAAATTCCAAAGAACAGCAAAAAAAAAAATTGTTATTGTTATAGACTCAATTGTTCAAAAAAACACTTCAGTATCAACCTGTGCAAGGCCTTGGGTTTGATCCCAAGTGCCACAAAACAGCAAATGAGCACACACACAGTATTAACAGGAAAACAGACGTGCTAATTTATTTGCCAGCCAGTGTCTCCAATTTGCTTGGATACTTTGGGAATGCTATTTTAAGCCCATGAGGACAGGGCTAGGAAACTGCAGTTGCGTAGGACTCTTAGATTCCACTATTTTTGACATTTTGTGGCACCTTCAGTCGAAGCCGAGGCCTTGCACATGCTAGGCAAGTGCTCTACCACTGAGCTACATCTCCAGACTTAATACCAATTATTTTTTGATGTTCTATAAAGTTGAAATTTCGTGAGTTCAACTTCCAAACAAAATGCAGTAAATTACATATTCGTTGATTATATTCTATTACAAACACATCACGGCGTTGTGCAAAAAGCATTACAAATTGCCCGCTAATGAACTTGGGATATTTTAATTGATTTGAAAAGAGTTAAAAGCAAGAAGGTCTAGATCCGCTTCAAAGATCTGAAAATACGTGGCCAGAGGCTCGAGGAGGGAAAGGAAGTTGCTGTGGTTCTTTTCTGCACTCCAGGAGAGAGGAAGCAAATGCCTGAGTTATTACAATGCATTGATCTGACTTCAGCCCGAAGTTACCAAGGGTTTATAAGGCTGCAGTAAAGCTTTCTTTGCATTAACCAGCCAAGCACATAAACATTTTAATGAACTGCTTTCACACGCTTCATTGGGCAGCTACCAGGCTACCATAATACAAATCACCACTCTGCCACATCCAGCTGGCTCATGATGGCTGGACTTTTTCAGTTTACCAAATGCAAATTGAATATCCCAGCTATGGAGTATAATCGAATACTAGACTATGGGAGCATGTGAAATTCTTAGCCTGGAATTACTGTATTCTGGGATAGTCTATTCACAGGACCAAATCTCAGAGGATTTTGACTTTCAACCTTCCATACTGCCAGCACCATTTACCGGAATACTCACGCAGACCACTAAAACGATAAGCCCCTCCAAGTTGCCCCTCTGGGCTGAAATGGTTTTAGGGAATGGATAACAGTGTTACCACGAGCACCAAGAGGTTCAATCACTGTTAATCATGGACGAGATGGTTGCCCTAAACTGATACTGCTCTTCACTAAGAAGAGCCTTAGTGAATTCCTGAAGCCTTCAAGGAATTATCGAACCCCAAACCAAGGCAAATCAAATCTCCTCGGAATAATTAAGTATCGTTACTGACAAACATTTGTGTGCATTCTAGTTAACACTTAAAGTAGCACTGAAGCATAAAATATTTCTTATGCATTCAGAGAGCTTCGTGACACTGTATATGTTTTAAAGATTAAAGATAACCCAACACATAATTTAATAATGGATATAAATTATAAATGAAGATTTAACAAAGCATACCACATCTGATGTCTTAGCATCTCTTCTGCCACTGGTGTGACGGAATGAGAGACGGCCACATGATATATGGTCCTGCTGCCTGATGCCCAAGCAAAAACAAGGTCTTTTCACCTTGATGAGGCCTTTAAAATAAATTAATTTGTTAACATTTAAAAATGCAGTGCAACATGACATAAAACATTAATAAGACAGTTTATGACCCAACTGACCATGTTCTAATTCAATAATATTTATTAATACATTTTATTTGGCTAATCATTTCATGGGCAAGATTGAGAAATGTTTGTTTTTCTATTGAGTCAAGGATTTAAATGGTACTAACGGTACCATAAAGATGTTATATAGTGTTAATATAACCTGAGTATTAAAAATATAATGAATTGGCTATTTATGAACCATTAAGTTTTACCTCATCCCCAGAATAAATTTTATGTCATTACAGACCTATTAATACACCCTCTCTGTTTTTCCATCCCCCTAATTCCATCCGCCTTGCCTAAGATATATTCACAAGACAAATTTATAGATATATGAACATAAGAAAAATTTAGTTGTATTATGGAAAATTTGTTTGTATTAAACACAAGATATGAAATCGTGCTCTTTGTATTTTTAATGATCCACTTATATATTAATAAGATGTGTACTACTCGGCCATCAGAGAGGACAATATTGTAGCTTTCAAAATCAAATGGATGGAGATGGACAGAATTATGCTTAGTGAAGTCTCCCAAGCTCAGAGACTTAAGGGCCAAATGGTTTCTCTCATCTGTTGATACTAGAATTTATGTTGAAGCAGTAGGACAGACGACTGACCTAACAAAACCTCAAATTGAATGACTTTCAGTGCAACAGGGGGAAAGCTCCCTAGGATACTTGGAGGTGTAGGGAAGGGGATGGGGAGGGGGGAGGGTATATGAAGAACTCATAGGAGTCTGGTGATTGGGAAGATGGGGGAACCATCCCAGAAGCCGAGGTCATTCCTCCACGAGCTACCCATTTAACGCATGAGTTCTTCTGGGGGAAACAGCAACAGGTGAAACCCAAGGTGGTTTATCTATGCTTTGGCATGACCCCTGGATAACAAAGTTTATATACATTGATTGCTACTGTTTTGATAATGTTTCCCCCTCAACTGTATCCTGTATCGCTATATACTTCTAATAAATTTGAAAAAAAAATAAAAAAAGTAAGATGTGGTTAGTTTAGGAAATTCACTCCAAGACAACTTTTAGTTCCTCTGCTAAACTAAAACCTTAACAGAAAGCTTTCTTCCTGTTATTGAAAAGTTAGGTCTTAGATTTCTTCATTTTTTTTTTAAAGAGAGGAACAGTGAGGAAGAGAGAGAGAAAGAGAGAATGAATTTTTTTTTTGAGAGAATCAATTCTTATTTAGTTTTTCAGGTGACTTTCATTGCTCCAACACTTCGTTGTATATGTGATGCTGGGGTTTGAACTTGTGTCCTCACGCATGCCAGGCAAGCACTGTAACTGCTGAGCCACTGCTCCAGCCCCTCTCCAATTGTTTATACCATTTAAACAGCGATTCTGGGACCATAACATAGAGAAAACCCTAGCTATTAAGACATTTGTATATAAAACATATACAAAACAATCTAAAATTCAGCCATGGGGTAATTCTGGGTCACATAGTAGATGGAATACTATGCAACCATCAAAAATCTTGTCTCAGACTAGGGATGTGGCTCGGTGGTAGAACACTTGCCTAGCATGCAAGAGGCCTTGGGTTTAATCCCAGCACTACAAAAACAAACAAACAACAAAAAAACCTTTTTGTCTTTTAACTTTAAGATAATAGTGAATACTTATGCTTAAAGCATAATGTTATAGGGAGGCGGGGTAAGGTGGACAATAGGATAGGAAACTGAATCTAGCACTTAGAAGGCCTATGTCAAAGTAAAACAAAATCCTAAAATAGAAATGACAGCAAAGATATAAAGGGTAGTTCCTATTATATTGTCAATGAGATAATATATGTAGCAGATTAAATCATCAAGGGAAGAAAAACTTTTTAAGGATGAAATAAAGAGTTTGAATTAAATCCCCTGGTTTAGCCATGTGCGCTTTCTCCACCCACCTCTTCCCTGCCACATTTGAAAACAGTCTGGATTTAGTCGTGGTGGTTACCTGTTGTTACTGATCTTTGGGGAACTCTTCCATTCTGATACATATCTTTGCATCGTCCCAAAGTGAAAGTGGAAACATGGCTGTAATACAGAGAATTCAAGATTAGGTAGAGGACGGTGCCAGGCACCGTAAGAAGGACAACCTCAGGTGTCTAGAGACTTCACAACCACACACGCTGCCTGGTCACTTTTCCTTTTCCGTTGTCACCCTGTGCTGCCTTCACCCTGCTCCCAGGGCCTTCTTTTTCTTCTGCAGAGTCGAGGCAACTGATGAACCTTTAAACAACTGCAGTGTCTCGGCCGGGCAGGTGTCAGGCAACAGAGCCCTTGTGGGCTTCCGGCAGGAATTCAAGGAAGTGATGCTGCTGAACCCTTGGCCCCCAGGATGCCCCTGGTAAATGGCTCAGTAAGTCCTAGCCAGCACCTTCTGCATGGTCACCCCTATCGGCAGCTTCTGTCCCATTTTCCTGCAAGGTGCGCGTGAAGTCACGGTCTCCTCTTAACCTGCTAGACTTTTTCATTGATTCTTTCATCAATTTATTTTCTTCTAAAGCTCAAGCCATTTTAACAGTGAAATTCTGTGCTTTAAAAAACAAAAGGAAGATTTTCATGACTATGGTTCCTAAAAGTTGGATTCTTTTTCAAAAGTGCTTATAAAATTGGTAAGCAAAAGAGATCAAACAAGAACCAAAGATGTGTTCTGGTGGTATTTCGTAAGACCCATTGCTGGCTTTCCCCATGACTTCAGTACTCAGAAGTTCTGGAGAATAATATCTATTTTCATTCCATCACTACCCTCTACCCCCAAAAGAGGAACCCCACACGTATCAGCACATCACCACATCCTGATCTTATTTCCTGTGCTACGATAGCCACACCTGATCGCTCTGGAGTTATTATTTCTTCTGGCTACTCAATCACTATCTATTTTTCACCTTCAATAGGTCCATACAAGGGACCAGGGCAAGGTTTAGCAAAACAAGAATATTCCCTATAAATGTTTATCCTCAGGCAAGAAATATTTTTCAAGTTTTGATTTAGGGCAGGGTTTGGGAGAGGAGCACACTTCTCCCAGAACTTATTAGCTGTGGAAGTCACGGAAGGATAGTGTCAACCCCAGAATCGGAGGGCCTGGAATGAACCCAACTTTCCTTGCTATCTCAGAAGCCACCTAGAAAGCAGAAATGGGAAATGAATTTGTCTCATCCTCCTCGCCTGTTAGCAAACTTTCTAAGTGCTTTTTTTCTACCCTGAATTTGGACATCCCTTTTTATATCACTCTCTTGGAACACTTAAAAAGCGGAAGCCTGCCGAGCGCCGTGGCGCATACCTATCATCCCAGCAACTTGGGAGGCTGAGGCAGGAGGATCACAAGTTCAAAGCCAGCCTCAGTAACTTAGTGAGAACCTGTCTCAAAATACAAAAATAAAAAATAAGGGCTGGAGCGGTGGCTCAGAGGTGGCGGTGGTTGCTTGGCATGCACAAGTATGCGGGTTTGAACCCCAGCACCATATACACAACTAAGTGTTGGAGCAATGAGGGCCATGTGGAAAACTCAATGAAAATTGATTCTCTCTCTCTCTCTCTTACTGTCCTTCTCTCTTTAAAAAAATAAATAAATAAATAAATAAAAGGACTGAGGATGTGACTTAGTGGTAAAGCCTTCCTGGTTTCCATCCTTGGAATCAAGAAAAAAAAAAGTGGAAGCCATAGAATTGTATCAAGGTCTTTATAGGCATCTTACTGTCACCTGGCTCCTTCCAACCCCGGCCCCTTAGCTGTAGACTACACACTTCTATGCCATAAACAGCAAATATTTTCCCCTTGATTTGGCATTTAAGTCAAATCATAATCATAATTCAGAACACTAAGTTACTGTTTCTTTCTAAAAGCCAAGCTCTCAGGAAACTATTTGCAATGATAGCTCGTTTTTTTGTTTTTTTTTTTGTTTGTTTGTTTGTTTTGTTGTTATTGCTGTGTATTTCAGAGGGGAGGAAGGAGAAAGAAAAAAAAATCATCACATACATATTTAGAGTTTCTGTCGAAAGGACCCAGTGGGATTCGAGTTTGAGATGAGATTCCTTTGACTCCCTGTCACACACGGGCAAAGCAGAGCATCCCACAACAGCCCCACAGAAGGGACACAGAAGGGACAGTGAGCTCTGTCTTTTCACATGTAACTCTGGGAAACAAAACCAATTCCACCCAGAGGTACAGACAAAGAAGAGCACCCTCCCAAAGGAGCCCGCGTGACAAGTGGCCCCTGAGAGCATCCCTGTGATCAGTCAGAAAGGCAGGCGAGTTATTAGCTTAGCCCTGAACCTCCCACTTAATGTAGGACCAGTCCTGATGGTTAACAGACCCTGGCTGCAGTGACAAGCCTGGGACCTGCTCGAGGAAATCCAATTGAAAGGCAGCCAAGAGGAACAACAAGCCAGAAACAGATGTTCCAGCTCCTAGGATGTGCACACATTTAACCTGAATATGTAGCTGGAGTGGTCTCCGAGCATTCATTTCTAAACATAGTGATTTCACCTCTTTCCCCACACAGATATCATCGTCAAATTCAGCGATAGCCATCCGCATCAGTTTTGTCAAATTTTCAGCAATTTCTTTAAAATAAGAAGATGTCAAAGTGATAACTATTAAGGGATTTCAGGGTGTTTGATTTATCTACCAAGTTTTACTCAAACATTTCAGTTAAATCATACATTCGAAAACTCAATTCTCACAATAATTGAAAATTACGTTTAAAATTTTGCCCAAATGAAACTCAAAACAGTCCATGTAATTACTTGAAACAATCATACTGTTTTGGTCAAATATCCTTCAGAGCAGCCCTATTTCCATTAGTCCTGTCTTAGTCACTTCAAGGTACCAAGTGTGAGAGCTTATGTTGATCTAGGTGGGATCACCATGCAAACAGGGCCTGGAAGTCAAGCTTACAAAACCAGTCAATGAGACTGGAAAGAGAGCAGTCTTTTGAGCCACCACAGCATGTCACGTACATTAGGAAACATTGTCCTTTACATTAACAGGATTCTGGTAGTCTCTAATGGGCTTGATAAGACGGGAGAGACCATCTCACTGTGTTGATTTTTCTCAATGAAAATGAAAATCAATACTCTCAATGGATCTTAAGTAGATCGAATGTAGACCAGCAATAAGCTCATGAGAAGATAAACTCATGCAAAAGATTTAAAAGTGCACATTAATGCATGCCACCTTGAGACCAGGTGTGGTCATGTGTACCTGAGGTTAAGGAGAGCAGCTCAGCCTTTCGTCTGGAAACTCTTTGATTTTTATTGTTAGGTTTTAATCTGCTACATTGCTGGGGTCTCTTTATTCCTGTTTGCTTCAGGACATCTGATCCTGTTATTCTGCAAAGGGGAAAAGACCTGGAGCCTTGGTTCTGCGCTGGAATTCACTGGAGGTGTTTAGGAAGAGGTCGATCTTTAGGAATAGATGAACTTTTAAAATCCAAGAACAGCAGCAAAAACAAATTAATCAGGAATCCATTACTGATTTATAAATGAATCACTTCCAAGGAAGGTAAAATGGTTCAGTAAATTATAGATTTATAAGTAAACTTGATTCTAGGGCCTTGGGAAATACTTTGATTGGAATATAGATCCATTTTTCCTCAAAACAATTTTTGCTTCAACTTCAGAGAGAAGTGACATCAAAACAAACCCCCTCTGTGAAAATCCAAGGGGCCTCTTCTCTGCAACGTGAGGAATTGGTGGTGATGGTTCACGGGATTCATCTGCTCTCCACAAACTCAGGGGTGGGACCGGTCCCTCATTTTTCTAACTCATTCTCATGAATTCCAGATTGTTGACGCCTGAGGTTAATGACACTTGATTTCTGCTGTCATAAACAGTTAAGGTGGTTCAGCAAGAGACAGATCATCCTCAGTGGAGGGTCCTGCTATTGTTCTCAGCAAACAAAGGACATGGCTTATTTCTATATAAATTTTAAACATTGCTATTTAAAAATGAGCTTTTTTTTATGCTGCAATGCAATTAGTAGTCTATAGCACTTTTCTTTTTTGATTTGGAACATATATCCTGCAAAAGTTTGTGGAGTAATAATGGAGAGTTTCTACACAGGAGGGACTACTCTAATCTCAAAATACGCAGTAATTTTTCCTTTCTTTTTTTTGGTACCGGGGACTGAACCTAGGGGTGCTTAACCACTGATCCACAACCCAACCTTTTTAATTTTTATTTAGAGACAGGGACTCCCTAAGTTGCTTCAGGCCTCACTAAGTTTCTGAGGCTGACTCTGAACTTGCAATCCTCCTGGCTCAGCCTCCCGAGCCTCTGGGAATACAGGTGTGAACCACCACAGCTAGCATATGCACTGATTTTTAAGGAATGCACAGTAGGAAAATCAACCATCCTTTTGCTTATTAGATAACTAATGACTTGATCTGAAACTCAAATGGGGATACTCAATACAGGCATGGTGACAATGTATAGAGGAAGGTGTAGGATGAGGATGTTACTGAGAACAGCCAACGAGCTCACTTCCCAATAACTACACATAAACATTTTTTCATTAAGAAAAAAAAAAAAACTTGGCTGGAGCAGTAGCTCAGAAGTTATGGCACTTGCCTGGCATTCACGGGGACGCAGGTTCAAACCCCAGCACCATGTACACAATGAAGTGTTGGAGCAAGAAGGCCATATGCAAAACTAACTAAAATTGATTCTTTCTCTCTCTGTGTCCCTCTCTCTTTAAAAAAATAAAACTACATTTTCCATCTATCCAAATATTACATAATTTATTTTCTGAAAACATCCCATACACAATTCAGTAAGCACACTACTAATTTTAGAACAAAGGGTCACTAATTGATGGAATCAATCTTTCTTTCATCTTTTTTGGTACTGCAAATTAAACCCAGGGCCACTTTACCACTGAGCTACATCCCTAGCCCTTTGTATTTTATTTTGAGACAGGGTCTTGTCTCACTAAATTGCTGAGTCTGGCCTCAAACTCGGGATCCTCCTGACGCAGTCTCCTGAGTCACTGGGAGTACAGGCATGTGCTACCTTCCCTAGCAAAATGGAATATGTGATATTATATGCTTTTAATATATTAACACTAGGTGCATGTTAAATACAGTATCTGTATAATAGTTAAACATATTAGGTACTTCATTAGATTCATGTAAACTGATACAAGGCCAAGAGCTTAGTAACAACATAACATAATGTGCTTAGAGATAATTTTGCAATTTTACTAAAGTATGTGCCAAAGGGAGGAACAAGTGTGCAATTGTAGAAGGTGGTATCAATAGTCTTTCAATCATACGTTGCAATGTGCGCTAAGAAAGTTATCAAATGAAAACTCACCTGTGATTCAGTAAGTGCACTCCATTGTCCCAACACACATATACACTCTCTCTGATTCTGTTTGTTATGATCATAGGACGGTTGCTTACCCAGCTCTGCGATTCGTGGTGTGGCTCTTCTCCTTGGTGTAAAACTAAGTGCACATACTGACTTTGCACACTTAGCCATGCACAAATTATGTCATTTTTCATTTTTAGCTTAATGTATTCCTTTTTGCTAGACATTGTGACAATTTCTTTTCTGCCTAATCTGAGTCATCTTCTAGGGTGGCGCCTAAGACTGTGTTGCTGACTTCATGAGTTTTCATGCTTTAGGTAAATAGGAATCAGAGGGTGTCCTGAGACAGTCCAGCAGAGCTCCTAATCAGAGGCCTGTGCGTAGTGATACAGCCATCTGGTGGAAGGCTGGATTGGAATCTAGGGCTTTGCATGCCTGCTACCCCTGGCCTCAAGGAGTTTTTCTGCAGAGGAAAGTTGCAGACAGAAAGCTGCAGTAGATTTTCCTGCTGGACATGAAATCCATAACCGATGTAGACTTGGTGCCACAGTTTTACGATGGAAGTTGGCAAGCCCAGGGTAGGAACATGTCTTGAGCAGTTGGAGTCTTGGGAGTTTTACTTTTTCTGCTTTTTATCTCTCAAGGTCTGGTTTTGTTATATACAAAGCAAACCAGTAATGATTGCATTATTTTCTGCAATTAGTCTGTAGCAGCAGTCACTCATTCAACCATCTGAAACTTATTCAGCCACTAACAGGGCCGGGGACTGTGTAAGTGCTGGAATAAGATATGGGAACCAGCCCCGGACATCACTTAGCCAGAGAAGTAAACTGACAACCCATGAATCCATCTGCCAGAGATGGAGCTCATGGTGGGGATACCTAACCCAGGGTGGAGGTCCAGGGAGGCTCCTGGAAGGACTACTACCCTAGCAGAGAACTGAAGAGTGCATAGAACCAGCCACCGAATTTAAAGAGTAGCATTGTGCTTTCCTGTTTACCACCTCATTGCATTTCCATGAAAATCCCTGTAAGAGGTGGGCAGAGCAGGCATTGATTTTACATTTTCCTTCTTTTTTAACTTTCTTTTCTTTAAAATGGAATAAACAGAAAGCAGTAACGCATCTATCTCTTAGTGACTGAGAATTGTGTCATTCTGAGAATTCCTTCTGTGGTCGTGATCTCATCACTGGGCAAATATCAGAGTTTGGCAATGCAAAATAAGAAGGTCGCAGCATTACTAGGCAACGTAAGCTTATGAGAGCATTTTCAGAAGTGCCATCTATCAGTGACACAGTGTCGTCATGTGGCGTGTGACTGTCATCAGCTTCTGGCCAGTCTGTCTTAGAGCTGGGCTATCCTATGAGATCTTGGTGAGCCACTTCTCACTCAATGTCATGGCCATTACCTGCTCACCCTGTCCCCCAGCTTCCAGCAGCCCATTTCCTCCTCCATCCTGGTCAACTTGGGTGGATAAGGTCCCTAGCTAATACAAAGGGACTGTGATTTACAGCCAAGATAGTCTTGCCAGCTCACAGAGAAAGCTACTGTGCACTTGAGAGTCCCCAAGCATCTAGGACCTTCTGCAGCATCAAGGAGCCAAGAGGGCTGCCTGCAAGCCTCGCACCCTGCACAGGGCTGCAGCCTCCGCCCATACCCTTTCCTGCTCTCCCCACCTCCAGCCCAGGCCTGCACTGCTTCCCACTTTTGTGGTGGATGATGATTCACACTACAACTGGGTCTGGCTCCAGAGTTATCCCAGCATTTCCAGAAACGAGAAAAAACAGCCATTGCCGAGGGCTGCAAATGTTGCTCATTTCAGGCTTCAGGGAAGGTTTTTATGTTATTTTTTTTAACGGGATTTTTCAAGCAGGTAGCCTGATGGTTTTGATTTCCATGTGGGTGTTGTGAAATATCAGCTATCAAAAAGTCAGTCTATGGGGCTGGAGCGGTGGCTCAGCAGTAACGGTGCTTGCCTGGCATGCCTGAGGACCCGGGTTCGAACCCCAGCACCACATACACAATAAAGTGTTGGAGCAACGAAAACCACACGAAAAACTAAAATCGATTCTATCTCACTGTCCCTCTTTCTCTCTCTCTCTCTTTTTAAATTCCAGTCTACATTATAAGCTATTTATCTTTCTGCTTCTTGACAGTTTTCTTCACTTTCCAAAACTGCTACAATGAAGAATCATCACTTTTATAATCATGAAAAAAAGTGGTAAAGTATTTCAAGCTAGGGAGACAGAAATTATTATTAAGACTTTTCTGTAGTGTTAGAACCATAGGTAACTATTTCTTACCTATGTTTCCATAGTATCTACAATTAACATAGATTGCTTTCAGATTCACATGTGAGGGTTCATTTTTAAAGGAAAAAGACCACCGAGGGCAATGATAAACAGTTCCTCCAGCGATGAAGAACAATTACATAACTCTAAGCTTGTAGGGAGAAAGCATTTCAGAAAATACTGCGAAGCTAGAGGAAAGCATCTGGTGCCTACCTCCTGCTGGACTCCACCTCCTTCTGAAGTTTGGGACCCCCAACCCCTGGGCTCCACATTCCCACAATATTGGGAATGCACTGCTTTTACAAATGCAAAGCCTCCTATTATGTGAATGCTGGAAGACATACACAAAACAAAGGTTGCATTAGGTCAAAATCTGTCTGTCTTGGGCTGGAGCGGTGGTCCAGGGCTATAGGGCTTGCCTGGCATGTGGGAGGACAAGGGTTCCAACCCCAATACCATGTACACAAGGAAGTAATGAAAGCCACATGATGAACTAAATAAAATTGATTCTCCTTTTCTCTCTTACTGTCCCTCTCTTAAAAAAAAATTCTGTCTTCACTCTCATAGCTTTACTCCAAGCCCTGTGGACCGGCCACTGAGCATTTTCCATAACTGGAAAGAGAGAGAGCCAGAGAAAGAAATGCTGGTCAAATTTTGGCACTGTACCATTAACGGATAGGAGATTGGTGCTGCCAGTGTACGATTACTACTTTTCATATGATTTTCCCTTTTCATCTTCTTGTAGAAAATGCTGTGAATTTACTGCTGAGCCTGTGTACTGCTCTCTCCAAAAGAAAAAATTACTTCTTTTAGAGGATCTGCTTGCACAAGCGTAAAATCTTTGCAGCCCTCTGAGCAGCAAGGGAACCACATCGGACTTGATATGCTGATTTGGCTCTTTTGAGTTACCTGTTCCCAAGAAGTTTGGGCAGGGATTTTTCCAGCATGTCATGTTCTTTATATTTATGTCCATTTGCATCATCAAACGCATCTTTCTGAGTAGCTCCTAAATGTAATTAACCTTGTTAGATGTTGCAAGAGACGCAGAGATTACTGGCATGTGGTACAAGCTTTAGAGAGGTTCATAATCTCAAACAGGATGCAACAGAGAAAATCACTGCCTGATTATCTGGTGGAAGAAAATTCTGGGCAGAGGCAGTGCAAAGGCCCTGAGGAAGAAATGAACAAGAAGGTTAATAAGGTTGGAAAGAATAGAGGTAAGTAGCGAATAGGGAGGCAGCTAGGGTCCAGGTCTCACAAGGCTTCAGGAGCTTGAATTGTATTCTGAGTGTGATCGAAGCCTTTTGTAATTTTCAAGCAAGGGAATGGTGGCATTTTGGGGAGCAGTTCATTATTGTTTTTATTCAATTCTCAGATCTATCTTTGCAAATAGACTGATAGCAGAAGTAAGGACAGCAGTTAGGAGGCTGCCTCGGACATGGAGACCATGGTTACTTGGGTTGGGGTGCAAACAGGAAGATTACTGAGGCACATGGAGACCGGAAGCATGGAGCCCAGAGAACTTGTCTCCCAGCCCGATCACACTGCTCCAGATTATTAAGAAGCACCCAGAATGTGCCCAATAAATACGCATTGATGAATGCATAGCTGAATTCAGAGTATATACTCCTACAGTCACCCCAAAGTTTGAGACCAGGAGCTTATTCTTGGCTCAAGGGTCTCTGAGAGACCATATTTATTTTAGACTTATTTGGTTTATTCAGCTGCACAGGATATGCTTCCCCTCCATCTAGAACTTTCCATGAGTCCCAACAGATGCACTCCATGATCCAAGACAGAGAGAGTTCTGGCTAGGAAAGCACACCAAGAAGGCAAAGCAAGGCCTCACTCAAAATGTCCCATCACCGGCACTGCGGAAGCAGCAATGATCTTGAATCACGTGCTTCTGAAAAAGTTCTGCACCGCACCTGAAGATCATCACAATCGTTGTCTTAAAAATCTTAAAATAGGGTTGCAGCGGTGGCTCAGCAGTAACGGCCCCTGCCAGGCACACAGCCAAGTGTCAGAGAAACAAAAGCCACGTGAAAAACTAAATAAAATTGATTCTCTCTTAAAAAAAAAAAAAAAGTTAAAATAGCCAGGTGTGGTGTCAGGCACCTGTAATCCAGCATCTCCAGGAGGCCGAGGCAGGAGGATCACAAGTTCAAAGCCAGTCTCAGCAACTTAGCAAGACCCTAAGCAACTTAATCAGACCCTGTCTCAAAATAAAAACAGGATGGAGACATGGCTCAGTGGTTAAGTGTCCCTGGGTTCAATCCCTGGTACAGAAAAAAAGAAAGAGAAAGAAAGAAAAAAGAAAAAGAAAACAAACAGAAAGAGAGAAGGGAGGAAAAAAAAAGAAGAAAGCTAAAATATAACATGTCCACGTAAGTGGTTTTCAACTCTGGCTACGTTTTGAAATCCGCCCTGAAGGTACTTGAAAATTTAGCAGCCCTCAGGTCCCACCCCAGAACAGTTTGATCAGATTCTGGCCAGAGGCCTGGCATAGGTAGTTCTGAAAAGCTCCCACCTAGGGGGTTAGGAATGTGGCTCGGTGGTAGAGGGCTTGCCTGGAATGCAGAAGGTCCTAGGTGCTATCCCCAGCAGACAACACACACACACACACACACACACACACACACACACAGTAAAGCTCCCAGGTGATGTTCGTGTGTCAGGGTGGAGAAACTCTGTAAAAACACACCACAGTGGAGGACACAATGCTCCACCTTCCACATGGAGACCAGACACCCCTCCTCCTTGCCTTTAAAGCCCTTGAGAGAAATATTCAGAAAACTTGTACTACAAACACATTAGTAAATGTCAGGCCCAGAAGTGCATAGCCCCTAGAAGGCAGCTCAGTCCTCGATTCCACCTGCCTTAGTTGTCCATTTCTTCCTTCTTTCTGTCCCCTGGGTTCTTTCTCTTCTCCCTATCCTGGTTGTCCCCTCCAGTCCCTTCCATCAGGCCTTGTGATACCTGAACTAGTTGCGTGGGCAGGATGTCCACCCCGGAGGCTCCAAGCTGCAGAGGTTCTCCCTTAGGAGAAAAAACTCATCAAAAAACCGTAGCATTTCTGCTTTTGAACTTCCGCAAACACTTGTGCTTCCTGGCTGTGGTAAACACAAGGCGATAGTTCCCAAAAGGCAAAACAGAGTTATCAATGGTCCAGGCATTCCACTCCTACACATTCGCCCAAGAGAAATATAGACGTGCGTATATACATACACATATCTGCACACAAACATGTATGCCAAAGTGCATAGTAGCATTATTATTATTATTTTTTTTTTCAGAGAGAGGGACAGTGAGAGAGACAGAGAAAAAACTTTATTTAGTTTTTCACATGGCCTTCGTTGCTCCAACATTTAGTTGCATACGTGGTGCTGGGGTTTGAACCTAGGTCCTCATGCTTGCCAGGCAAGCACCGAAACCTCTGAGCCACCGCTCCAGCCCCAGTAGCATTATTTATAATAACCAAAAAGTAGAAATGATCCAAATGTCCATCAACTGATGAATGATAAACAAAATGTGGTATATCCATACAATAGAATATTATTCACACATGAAAAGAAAGGAAGTACTGATACATGCTGTAACTTGGAGGAATCGTCTAAACATTGTACCCCAGTGAAAGAAATCAGTCATGAAAGCTGACATATTGTATAATTCCATTTATAAGAAATGTCCAAATTAGGCAAATCTATATAAAGAGAAAGGAGATCGACGGTTGCCAGGGGCTGGGGCAGGGAGAGAAGAATAAAGAGTGACTGTTAATGGGTACAGTTTTTATAGGGTGATAATTTTTTTAATTGGATGTTGGTTGCATAACTGAAGCACATTAGATACCATTGAACTGCACACCTTGGTGAATTTTATGGTATGTGCATCTGATCTCAATAAAGTTGTTAAAAATAAAAATAAAATGTATACTACAACAGAAGAACATTATGATTGCTGAAATGATCATGTTAAAAAGAATCATATAGGGGCTGGAGTGGTGGCTCAGCAGTTATGGCCCTTGCCTGGCATGGGCAGGTTCAAACCCCAGCACCACATACACAACTAAATGTCTGAGCAACGAAACTCATGTGAAAAACTAAATAAAAATTGATTCTTTCTCTCTCTCTCTCTCTCACCGTCCCTCTTTAAAAAGAAAAATCATAAAGACCCTAATGTGATGGACGGGCTGGAAGGTTATAGTGATAGCAATCAGCATAAAACACAGAGCTAAGATTTGCCACCTGCAAAAAGATTTTCCTTAATTATGAAGTATGCAGTGACCACTGTGTGCACTGTTCGGAAATCTTAAAATTTTTTTTCCTTCTTTCCCCTGCTCCCACTTAATAATGACTCTTCTCAAAAATTAATAGTTTTCTATTCTTGCATCTAATTGTTATATATAGCCTGCCCTTCTGGGTTCCTGACCTTCTTATGAAGGTCAGAGTTTTGTATTTTAAAGACTTTGCTCTGAGGTAAAGGGCCAAATCCAGTCCCAAATGACATCCTAACTCTAGATTTACCCAGCTCTATGTACCTGACCCCACACCAGGGCGACAGACTCTATGGAACCTTCCCTAAACCCCCATCCCCACATTCTGTAGCTTTGCAGGATTTTACCCTCTGAAAATCCCACTTTGGGGGCTGGAGCAGTGGCTCAATGGTTACAGCGCTTGCCTGGCTTGCGCAAGGCTGCAGGTTCGAACCCCAGCATCAGGTACACAATGAAGTGTCAGAGCAACGAAAGTCACATGAAAAACTAATAAAATTGATTCTTTTTCTCTCTCTCTTAAAAAAAAAAAAAAATCCCAGTCTTAACCTATCCCTGGGTACCTTTTTTCCAGGTCGGCTCCCAGAGTCAAATTGTCTCAAATTGTTTCGGAAATTCTAGGATCAGTTACTGTTCCTAGGGTACTCCTGGAACTGAAAGCTTAGGGGAAGCCCTCAGTTTCTCCACAGGTTTCTCCTTTGTTAGATTCTCCAACAGCTGCCCCCAACCCCTGAGAGGTTTTAAGTGACAGCATCTCCCCTAAGCACCTCCTACAGGATGATGTCAGAGCCTTCCAGGCTCCTCAAGCTACCAGGTCTTCATTTCATGGAGTGAGAACACCTGGAGATTAGGTAATTTCACAAGGTCACTCATCTGGGGAAGATGGAGCAGGGACTTAACCAGGGCACCTGGGCTCAGAGCACACATGCTACTAACCCATGCGTCTGCGTGGTGTGCCAGTGTCGCCAGTCTACCTGTTGACAGACACCCTCCTCACCACACTCATCTCAGAATTTTCCAGCAGAGATAGCAAGGTTCAAGTGATGGGCATTTTCATAAAACCAAGCCTATTGTGCTTGGTCACAGGGACCCATAAGTGTTTTGAGTAAATACTCATATATTCAAAAAATGTCATAGACATTATTTTCTGGGTGTCACTTTAGGAACTGGGACATACATCATTCAATAAAACAAATAAAAACTCTTGCCCTCATCAAACTTACCTCTTTGTGAGGTGAGAAAGAAGCTATAGAGAATGTTAAAAAGTCTTACGCGCTATTTTAAAAAGTAGGGAGAAGGGACTGGAGTGGTGGCTCGGCGGTTACAGTGCTTGCCTGGCATCTGCAAGTACACGGGTTCAAACCCCAGCACACACGTACACAACTAAGTGTCGGAGCAACGAAAGCCATGTGAAAAACACAATAACAATTGATTCCGTCTCTGTCTCTGTCTCTCCCTCACTGTCCTTCTCTCGTAACGACAACAAAAAGCAGGGAGCAAAGCCAGCTGAGGTGGTGCACTCCTGTAATCCCACCAATTCCGGAGGCTGAGGCAGGAGGATCACAAGTTCAAGGCCAGCCTCAGCACCTTAGAGACCCTGTGCCAAAATAAAAATAAATAGATAAAAAGGACTGTGGATGTGGCCCAGTGGTTAGGTGTCCTTGGGTTCAATCCTAGAGTCTAATCCCTGAAACCAAAAAATAATTTAAAATTGGGGAGGAGGTGGCTCAGACCAGTGCATGCAGGGATAGGGTCTCACGGAACAAGTGACATGTGATGGAGACTCAAAGGAAGAGAGCTGGGAGTATCTGGGGAACAGCTCCAGGTAGAGGGAACAGCAGTGTAAAGGTCAGAGATGGGGAGTGGGTCCCTGGAGCGGCCTGAGACAAGGGCTGAGGGGCAGGAACCCAGTGAGGGAGGGAAGAGGGCAAGTCAGGTAACTGGGTCTCTCCTTGCTCTTTGAGTGCCCAGAAACTGCTGTAGGCTTTGGGTTGTGGGATGATCATCCACAAAGATTCCTCTGACTCCTGTACTGAGGGTAAGTTGCATAACCAAAGCCAGTGGACCATCTGAGAACCTCGTTTTCACCAGCAGCTCCAGTCCCGAGGAGGGAGGCTGTTGTTGAGGTGCCGCCAAGCAGCCTCCATTGCCTTCCTCTTTTCTTTCTATCCCCTGACACCCCCTGGTGGAGGTACAGGGCCTCAAGAAGGAAGCAGGAAAGGGATATGCATAATGCCTGAACTGGAGAAGCCAGGCTAGCATGCTGAAATGTGGCTAATTCTGCAGCTTTTGTATCTCTTTTCCTAGATCCTCTTTGATCATTGGTTTCTTTAAATTCCCCACAGTGCTGTGCACACCACAGCTTTTCCATAAATGTCGGTCGGTTGAATGAATGAAAAAATGCACAGGGGTATCCATTAGACCATCGGAGAGAAAGGTAAGGGTATGTGATGGTCAGCAGAGGGCAGGATGAATAATGCTTCCTTAAAGTTCAGGACACTTTTGTGGAATGTTCTTTTCATTGGCTGCAGCTTCCTGACCCAGACGAGTCTGATGCAATCGGGAAAGTTATAAAAAACAACACAGTTAATGTACAATAGGTAGAGAGCAACACAGTAAATGTGGTTTCAATTTTATATCTCTAATAAGCAGTGGTAGTTAAAATTAATGTGAATATATACTTTTACTGCAGAAATTCAGCAAGGAGTTCTCCTTATTTTGAAAACACATATTCACACTAGTGCATAAATATGCTACTTACTAAACTTACTCTGTCAATGTAATTCTCTGGAGTTGCGTGCTTTATTTCTATTTAAAGGTATCAAATGCATGCTGAGGATATAGCTCAGTGGAAGAACACTTGCCTAGTATATGAGAGGTTCTGGGTTCTAGTCCCAGCACTGTTTTTTTTTTTTTTTTTTAATCAAATGCAGGGGCTGGAGCGGTGGCTCAGTGGTTAGGGCACTTGCTGGGCATGCACAAGGTACGGAGTTCGAACCCCAGCACCATGTACACAACTAAATGTCGGGCAAACAAAGACCAGATGGAAAAATAAATAAAAAGTCGAAAATTGATCTTCTCTCTCTCTCTCTCTCTCACTGTCCCTCTCTCTCTCTCTTTAAATTTTTATTTTGATTTTTGTATCCCTCTCTCTTTTTTTTTTTTAATTTTTTTTTTAAAGAGAGAAGGACAGTGAGAGAGAGAGAGGGAGAGACAGAGAGAAACAACTTTTATTGAGTTTTTCACATGGCTTTCGTTGCTCTGACACTTAGTTGTGTACGTGGGTGCTGGGGTTTGAACCCATGTACTTGTGCATGCTGGACAAGCGCCGTAACCGCTGGGCCACTGCTCCAGCCCCCATGTATCCCTCTCTCTTAAAAAAAAATCAAATGCAGTTAGAGGCATAGGCACAATCCCAGCCACTTGGGAGGATGAGGCAAAATGTGAAGCCAGCCTCAGAAACTTAGCAAGGCCCTCAGCAACTTATGAGACCCTGTCTCAAAATAAAAAATAAAAAGGACTGGGAATATAGTTTTGTGGTAAAGCATCCCTGTGTTCAATCGTCTGTCCACACCCCCCACCCCAAAAAAGATTGAATGCAAATGAGGGAGAGATTACATTTTCAGGAAATTACAGAAATAGGTTTCAAATACAATGTGTACACCTACATATACCTCATCTTTAAGAACACATGTGCCTGTAGGAAATAGAAGTGCATTTTTCTTGCAAATTACTGGTATATTTAAAGTTCAGAGTTGATTGACACATGCTTTCACTTAATGAAGGTAATTACAAAGAATAACAAGTCCAAACAGATCTGTTCAGTGTAACAATCTTGTTCCCCCCTGTAGATTACATCGAGAGCTGCCAGATACACAGCTTTGCCACCGATCATGTGTAGGCACATTTGTAAGACAAGAAACAGATTAATAAGCATCAACACTTTCCTCTAAACACTTGTTGAAAAGAATAAAAGCTGCCAGCACTGAAGGAAATGATCCCACAGTGAAAGCTTTCTCTATCTGGACTCTAAAAAAATAATCCTGCAAGACTCCCAGGAAGGAGAAAAGTCATATCAGGGCCCTTAGGACGGCTACCCACTGCAGGGAAAGTTAGATGGGTCCCCTTTTACTAGTGCCGTTTTGCCTGTTATACTGGGCTTGTGTCACTGCTGCGACTAAAAACCTTTACGCAACTCTTTGGGTTACAAACTCAAGAGAAGGTTGGTTTCTCCCGCAGGGACTTAGCGCTTGTTGATAACCCATATCTGATAAAGACTAGTCTGGCTCAAAATCACATGGTATTGGGGTGACTGATCTTGGGTTTAGAAGCAGACTGTTTCCCAGACCTCATTTGGGAGACATGGATACATATGGAAAAGATCTGCGATTCAATTACGCTGCAGGTGGGTTTAGTCCTCACTTCAAACACCAGGATTACGAGAGAGGTTTCCACCATGCTTAGTTTTATCCTGTTGAACATGTTGGGTAAATGAATATTATGCCTCAAGTACCAAAGAGTGGATTTTCCATTTGACTTTTTACTACCACGCATAAACAGCAGGTAAGATGGAAACGGATGGGGGAAGAACACTGAAACAATCAAATTGTACATAACATGAACTTTGTTACCATATCATAATTGTGGGGCCTTTTATTCCAAAGCTGGTTAGGATTTAGGGTCATGTTTTTTTATAGCGAGGGGGCATAGAATTGTAGCCAGTCAGTTATACGATCTCAGCTCAGTCATTAATGTAACATGACTGTGTTTGCTTTTGTGTGACACAAGGCATTATGAGACACTGCTGACATGTCAGATAATGACAAAATAAATAAATAGGAGAAGTTTAAGACAAAAGCTCTGCAGTCACGTGGCTTTTGATGATATGCAGTTTATAGTTTAAAATAAAGGGAAATGTTTTTATGGCTTGTTTAGAAGTAGGAAAAAATGTAAATTTAAAAATTAACTTTCTCCCATGGAGTATATACTTCTGTAATCTTGTTTTTAGGAAGGAGTGGATTTGTGGGTCCTCCAATGCCACTCAGGAAAATTACTTGCTAGTTCTGTGGAGGAGTCTCAGAAGTGAGGTGAAGCTTGTTCCGTTTATTAACGTGCAACTGAACTAATGAGAGTTTCTTTTAAAATGTTCTGATTTCTTAATTTTGTTCATCTCTCTGAAACTTCTATAGTCTCTCTAAAACGTACTTTAAACTTATTTAAATGTTCATGGCATTATCCTCCTGATTTACTTGGATAATACTTATTAAGGATGTATTTCAGGGCTGGAGCGGTGGCTCAGTCATTAGGCACTTGCCTGGCATGCACGAGGACGCAGGTTCAAACCCCAGCACCACATATAACAACCGAGTGTTGCAGCAATGAAAGCCACATGAAAAACTAAATAAAAGTGATTCTCTCTTCCCCCCCTCTCTCTTTCACTATCCCTCTTTCTTAAAAAAAGAAAGAAAGAAAGAAAAAGAGGGGCTGGAGTGGTGGCTCAGCGATTATGGCACTTGCCTGGCATGCACAAGTATTCGAGTTCAAACCCCAGCACCACGTACACAACGAAATCTCAGAGCAATGAACGCCATGTGAAAAACTAAATAAAAATTAATTCTCTCTGTCTCTCTCTCTCACTGTCCCCTCTTTCTTTAAAAAAAAAAAAAGGAAAGGAAAAGGACATATTTCAATGCAGTGAAAAATAATGCTAAATAGCTAAACAGCTGGACATATTGGTGCTTGCCTGTAATCCCACAACCTGGGAGGCTGCGGCAGGAGGATCACAAGTACTATACCTCAGTAACCTACTGAGACTCTGTCTCAAAATAAAATAAAAAGGACTGGGGATATAGTTCAGTGATACAGTATCCAATACTCAGTACCAATAATAATAACAATAACAATAATAAATCATTCCATTCTGCTCCAGACTTCAAAGTTACTCTCTCAGAATGAACCTTTTCAAGATCTAGCCTTTGAAATTATGCTGACCAAGGTGGTCAGCTGATCTGAAAGTTCAGCTTTTCTATTTCAGAATGGTAGGTTCACAGAGCACAAGAGCTAGAGGGGAGGCGCTCTCGTAGATGGTGAGCTGTCATCTGGCCCCCACCTTAAAAATAAATAAATAATAAAAAAAATAGAGTGTTGATCTGATGTCAGAGGAAGACCCCAGCGTGAGGACTCCAAAGTGTCGGGCCCCCGTGCTGTTTCTTGTTTGTCATTTATCCACTTCTGAGTGCTTCAGTTTGCTCACATATAAAATGGTAATGGCTGAATCCACTCGACCAGTGTGATAAACAAGCCATGAATTGCTGGTGTCTTTAGTGACATTGAAACCTTGAGGTGTCTGGAGCTCTGCTTGGATGGCTTGCCTCGGTCTTCTCCCTCTGTCAGTCAAAGTCATTATTCAGGAGGGAATGGGGTGGCCCTCTGAGACTGTTGGAAAAGAACACATGCTACTGACAGTGTGCGCTTGCCTGTGCTGAAGGTGATGTGGGTGCATAAGGCTGTGCGACAGGTCACCTTATTAGGTGTGGGAATGCTGTGACATTGCTGCAATGGGTGAGTTAATTCAAAGTCCCACTTGCAGATCACTCTCTAGGTGGAAGCCTCCCCAGGTACACATGTGGCTCATCCGTCAGTCACCTTAGAAGCACTTTATAAAAGGAAACAAGGAACAAGATTCCGCTACTGAGGACACACTTGGCTTTGCAACTTGGCTAGCTTGCTCACTCTCTCCGCAGTTAGAGCCCAGGTGTCCCCCTTCACTCCTGGAGAAGGCAGGAGAGGGGTGGCTAAAGTAAAACTCAAAACCAGGACACATACATGCATCTGACTGGATTCTCAAGCCAGTTGCTTCTAAGGCATCTCAGCATTGTAGCAAACAATTTACAGAAATTCCACAAGAAAGGAGGTGCTTTAAAGGCTGCAAGAGTGAAAAGGTACAAATGGGACAGCTGGGAGCTGGAGCAGCCACTGGTCTGTTTCCTTGCTTATCACAACACCATTCATCTATCCCAATCCCAGGGGACCAGCCGACCTCATCCACTTCTCTGAGCCCACCTGTCAGCCTGGACTCTCCTTAGAACCCTGACCAGGGCTGGAGCGGTGGCTCAGCCTGGCACATGCAAGGTCATGGGTTCAAACCCCAGTACCACGTACACAACAGAGTGTCAGAGAAATAAAGACCGGATGAAAAAATAAATAAAGTTGATTCTTTTTTTCCTCTCTGTTAAAAACAAAACAAACAAATAAAACCAAACCTGTCCAGAGAAGGACATCTCCGATTAAAAATATCACTTAGGGGCTGGAGCAGTGGCTTAGCGGTAGAGCACTTGCCTGGCATGCATGAGGACCTGGGTTCAAACCCCAGCACCACATACACAACTATGTGTTGGAGGAACAAAAAACAAATGAAAATCTAAATAAAATTAATTATCTCTGTCTCTCACTCCCCCCCACCTTTTTTTTTTTTTTAAAGAGAGAGGGACAGTGAAAGAGAGAGAACCAATTTTATTTAGTTTTTCATGCAGCTTTTGTTGCTCCGACATTTAGTTGTGTATATGGTGCTGGGGTTTGAACCCACATCCTCTAGTATGCCAGGCAAATGCCCTAACCGCTGAGCCACCACTCCAGTCCTTCTCCCTCACTCTTAAAAAAAAAAAAGAAATCACTCAGTCACACACGGTAGCACATGCCTGTAATCAAAGCATCTCTGGAGGCTGAGACAGGAGGATGGCAATTTCACAGCCAGCTAAGTAACTCAAAGACACCCTGTCTCAAAATAGAATTTAAGAAGGGCTGGGGATGTAGCTCAGTGGTAGAGCGCTGGCCTAGCAAGTATAAGGCCTGAGTTCAATCCCCACTATTGGAAGATCTGCTAAGCAACAGCCCCACACAACACTGGTGATAATAGGTACCATTTATGGAGCGTATATTGTGTGCCAGATACTAAAAACATCAGCTCATTTAATCCATACAACCACCCAAAGAATGTTATTATTATGACTATTAATTACTATTTCTACGAATAGATGACATTTTGTAGCATATTATAAAATTTAAGTTCAATTTCCGAAAATTATACAGTTTGACTCAAGGTTTGAGTTCACAACAAATGCAAAAGTCTCTAGGAATAGGAACAAAAGTAATTTTATCTGACTTTTATTTAAGTGTAAATGAATTAATCAGACCCTTTACCTAGTAGGGAAACAGGAAAGGGAACAGGGCTGACTAGAGCGAAAGGAAGAAGTAGGGAGGTCACCCAGGAAACGGTGCCGCAAGGGGAAGCACCGTGCACCTCATCCCGCACCCCCAAGAGCTCCCATCCACAGCCTGGCTCAGGCGAGCAGGGTGACAGTGACACACGTGGATTCTTCTCCAGAGGAGGACCCCTCCAGAATTTTAGAATATTGCAAGCCATTGAAGGTTTTGCTCAGGTAACTTTGAAGCTAATGTTGACCACAAATAAGAAAAATCTGCAGGTATTTTGACAAAATCCACATCTTCTCCCAAGGTCAAGGAAGGGTGTGACTTGATGTGTTCACATTTTGTATATAATGTAGCCTCTTCTAGGTAGTAGGTGAGAAATCAAGCCATTATACAAACCTGAACTTTTTTGAGCAGTTTCAGGAGGAAAAGGAAAGTTCTGGAAAAGCTGTGCCGCCTCCATATTCCAAAGGAACAATCACAATGAACTTTTTTTTTTTTTAAGCATAGGCTCAAAAGCCTTCTGACCTCATCTTGCACCATGGGGTAGCTTTTAAGAGAGAGATTATTAGCTAGTAATTTTTTGTTGTTGTTGTTATTCATTTTTGTTTTTAAAGAGAGAGAAGGACAGTGAGAGAGAGAATCAATTTTATTTAGTTTTTCATGTGGCTTTCGTTGCTCTGATACTTCACTATGTACGTGGTACGGGGGTTTGAACCTGGGTCATCGTGCATGCCACGCAAGAGCTGTAACCGCTGAGCTACTGCTCCAGCCCCAGTAATATGTAATTAAAAACTCACAAAACGGGGCTGGAGTAGTTGAAGCACTTGCCTGCCAAGCACGAGGACCTGGGTTCGGACCCTGGCACCACATACACAATTAAGTATCTGAGAACAAAGGCCAGATGGAAAAACAAATAAAATTGATTCTCTCTTTCTCTCCCTCTTTAAAATAAAATCACAAAATACAAAATAACATACTTCAGCAAACCTAAGAGTCTATGCTAAGACACCCCATAATTTTGTGGACCTCTGACAACAAGCAAAACCTAGCCCTTTAGCTGGGTTGTGTCGTCATTCATTTGATCCGTTCGGACTCCAGGTATGTAAAAATATCAAGACACACAGCTGAGAACCAATAAAATATAGCATCTGTAAGCTTATAACTCAAAATATGATTAGCCTTCTGTCATTTTTTTAAGAGAGGAGGACAATGAGAGAGAGAGAAAGAATCAATTTTACTTAGTTTTTCATATGACTTTCGTTGCTCCAACACTTCTTTGTGTACGTGTTGCTGGGATTTGAACCTTTGTCCTCACGCATGCCAGGCTAGCTGAGCCACTGCTCCAGCTCCTAGCCTTCTGTCTTAATTTGAAGTTTGAAATTAGGATATGTGGAGACCTCACTTGCCCAACCTTTTTTTTTTTTAATCGAACCTTGGCTCTGGAATGTGTTTGTCTTTAGCCTTTCTAGTCCTTCGATGACAGACACTTGTGACTCCTCACCTGTCATGAAGAAAGCTTTCCAGTTGTCTCCAGACTCCCCAATTTTTTGTTGGTTTGTTTGTTTGGCTTTTTTTGTTTTTCTGGGTTTTTTGTTTCTTTGTTTTGTTTTTGTTTTTTAGTACCAGGGATTGAACTACAGAACCACATCCCCAACCCGGTTTTATTTTAATGTTTTGAGACAGTCTCGCTAAGCTGCTTAGGGCCCTGATTAGGTTGCTGAGGCTGGCTTTGAACTTGCAGTCCTCCTGCCTCAGCTTCCTGAGCTGCTGGGATTAGGCAGGCAACACCGTGCCCAGGTAGATCCTCCAGTTTTAATTCCTCTGCACATAATGCAGCCACGTGAGTACATCATGCTGACCTTTTTAACAGGCCTCTGTGCTGCCTACACATCCTCCTCCAGCTATGGGAAGAGGCCTCCAGGAGTATGTGAGGAGAGTCTCAAAACCGTAGCAGGAACACAGCATGTTTTCCTAAGGCATTAGTTTTGTGCAATGGTGAACACTTTGTGAGATCTGTTGTTTTTACTAAAACAAACATTACAGAACAGAATGACAAACTGCATTAATTTTTATCATAAAGCCATTCAGAGAAATAGCGTAGTTCCAGGTTTTCACTTCCCTCTCTGTATAATGAAACAGTTCCAGATACGCTGGCCTTCAGGGACCACTTGGGCTCTAAAAGGCCTCACCATGCTTTCAGTTGTACTTCTCTCTCTCTATTCCGGAATGCAAATTCTCTTCCTGCTGAGCTGTCATCATTTCCCCCAGTTACCAGCTGTGCCTGCTGCTTATGATGGTCATCTGACTTCAACATCTGGTTTTCCTTCTTTGGGATTCCAAACGTGACCACACCCTCAAGACCAGGTCAAGTCCCACCTCCTACTGCAGTGCTGTCTACCTGACTGCAGGAGCCTGGTTGTTTTACTCCTTGTCTGAAAGCACTTAGTGAAAGGCCAAGGGCAGAGCTTGGTAGACCCCAGCTTGGGGCAGAATACTCCCTCCTCCTACTGGTGGCCGACAAGAGGCCAAAGGGCCTACGAAGCCTAACTTTTTTTACTATCTGTCCCCTTACAGAAATGTTTGCAATACCCAATCTGGCACTGTTTCTAGCACAAAGATTCCACTATCCTTTTACATGTTGTCTTGTGAATTTTTTTAAGCCAGGGGAGAGAGAGAGAAAAGAGAGAATGAATACATTTTATTTATTTTTTCATCTGGTTTTTGTTTCTTCAACACTCAGTTGTGTTTGTGGTGCTGGGGTTCGAACCCTGGTACTCCTGCATGCCAGGCAATTGCAATACCACTGAGTCACCTCTCCAGCCTGTTATTTTATTTGTTATATATTGTATTTCTCTAATGAGACCACAAGCTGTTTTAGATAGGGACTGACTTTTCATCCAGCATTCTTCAAGAATACTTAGGACAATTCTGTCCAGACAAATGTGCCCCATGGTTTCATCTGCTACATTACCAATGACATGTCCCAGGCAAAACTTTAATGACATAGTAAATAAACACACTTCCCTAACAATAATGTAACTGATGGATTCATGGTATACCCACCAATCAATCAATAATCAAATGCTTACTTAGCATTTGGATCCTTAGCACTGGGTCCTAGGCGGTAAGAGAGCAGTCACATAGGAAAAACCTAAGCTCTCTGCCCTCATCGACGAGGCCATCTCATTGAGGCCAGATCAACACGTGAAAGAGAAGCCAACAGAAAACGTACACATAAGTGAACCAGTGAGTGGTGATGTCAAATGTTCCAGAGAAAGGAGAAACTGGTGCTAGCTGAAGCCTCAGAGGAAAGCCCCGGTTCAAGGAATCTGTTCTGTGAATTCATAGAAGGGAGTAAGAAGCGTAATTTGAAATGGATCCAAGCCCTGGCATATGCACACAATGGAGTTCCACTCAGCTATTAGAAACAATGACATCACGGCCTTTGAAGGCAAACGGAGAGCAATGGAAGGAATCATGCTGAGCGAAATTAGCCAAACCCAGAGACTCAAGGGTCAAATGTTTCCCTTCACTTATGGAGGCTGGAGCAAAGCCCAGGCTGGGGTGAAAGGTCAAGCTCATGTACTAGACTCACCAAAACTGAAGCAACACATAATCTAGGGCAACCATAGATTTGTAGGCCGGGATGGGAAGAGGTGGGAGGGAGGGGAGAGAGAGGGAGAGATCTGGTGGGGGGATAAACAATGCAGCTTACTATTTACTCCTCCAAGAAGCCAAATAATACTTAGGCAATCATTTAATTCAGGAAAATGCACTATATATATATAGCATATCATGTTGTTACTACATATGCATGATTGTATAATAACACAACTCCTCAATAAAAAAAAATAGCCTAAAGTTAAAGGAACTAAAAAAAATGCAGTTTATTTAGGTGGCGTGTAAGGATTCTACATGCGGTTTCTCCACTGTCAGCAGTAATCGCAGTGCCTAATGTAATGAGCCAAATTCTTGGATGTGTATTCCACAGGTGAGTGGGAGGAAAGTGCCCCCTAGTTCACAATTATATTTAATATTTATATTGATTCGAATGCCTGTAACTTATTTCTCTACGGATCCCAAAAGAATTTGAAACAGCCTAAAACAAACGTATGCATTAAGCATTAAAGGAATCCTTATCCAGTGCCTAGGCTGTGGGCTGTTAGCGAATCCCCAAGTTCATGTGTAGAAATCCTAACCCTCCCCCACCTCCCCGAGGAGGTGGGAACTTTAGGAGGTGAGAATGAGATGAAGACCCTTATGAAAGAGCACCCAGAGAGCTAGCCTGCCCTTCTAGCCTGTGAAAGGGACCCTCTGTGAAGCAGAAACAGGCCTTCACCAGATGCCAGACCTGCCAGCTCCCTCCTTAGCCTTCCCAGCCTTTAGAACTGTGAGAAATAGATGCTGTCGTTCAAGTCACTTAGTCTATGGTGCTCTGTTACAGCAGCCTGAATGGACTGAGACAGCCTTGTCCAGACCCCTAGGAACAGAGAGGTGAATAATATCGACCTGTCCTGGACCTGGACTCTTTCAGTGGGGAGAAACCATCAGTAAGTAAACGAGATCAACACAGGCAGCAAAAGGTGCTCCTAAGAAAGTAACTTGGCAACCCCGGTGAGAGTGGTGCTGGCTGGGAGGAGGTCAGGGAAGCCTCTCTGAGAACCTTCACCAAGTCCAAGGCCTAGAGGTGCAAGGGAGCCAAGCAGAGAGCTGAAAGAGAAGTCCAGGAGCAGTTCTCATCAAGGGGAAGGTTTATCTCACGCAGGGCAAGGACGGCGGGAATGATGAGACCTGAAGCCAGTTGTCACAGGCCAGACCGGAGAAATCCCTGCAGGACATCATTAGGGCTTCAGCTTTGATTCTACATGCAAAAGACATGGCAGCGTCAGAAGCAAAATTCCACAATCTAGGGAGAGAATATCCAGCTGACAGATCTGCTACCTCTGAGGACTAACGGATGTACTAAGCGAGCTTCGGCTTTCCTCTGGGGCTTCCTAACAACCGGAGCTGCAAAGCCTTATATAGGTTCCAAGGTTCAGGTTATCTGAAAGGCCAGAGTCAACCAACTTCGTCCTGGTTCTGGACTCTACAAGGAACGTTTCCCTAGAATCTTATACATGGGACCTGGAAGAACATGGTGAGCCATGTCCTAGAAGGAAGGAAGGAAGGAAGGAAGATTTTGTCTTCACAAATCTGAACTGACTGCACATGAACACATGCACATGAAATGCATCCCCATTTTAGCGGCTTGTGGCTGAAGCGTAACTGTGTCAGTGCTGGGCTCCTTCACTGGTGTTCATACCCAAGGTTCTAGTGTTCAGATATGATTCAGAAATTTCTAGTTGTACCTCAAGTTTTAATTGCATTTAAATAGATTGTAGGAAAAATGTGAAAAAGATTAACATTGACCCCTTATCTCTCTGCCTCCAATGTGTTCCTGACTCACAGGCCCCTCAGGTCTCATTTCCTGTTAGTCGCTCAGGAACACTATTGGACCTCCTCTGTGGCCGTGGTCAGCACCCAGAGGGCTTAGAGTCTTTGAAACCGGACAGGTTTATAACCTGCAGCTGTGTGACTTGTTCTAAAAACTTCCATTTCTCCATCTAGCAAGGGCAAATGAAATAAAACACATGTCAGGTGCCTGGCACAGGGTAGATGCCTCTCCCTCCAGCTAGTAGCTAGGAAATGATCGCTGAGGAGGAGGCGATGCTTCACCCAGTTAAAATGCTGTATTTCAAAAAGGGCTTCTAAGTGTAGTCAATCCTTTTAATTTTTAAAACTTACCTAAATAGTATGTCATAATGGAAAACATTTCCATCAATATTGAAATACGAAATGAAAAGGGAAAATCTTCCCTATCTTCTTGGGCTTCCTTTTTGCAGCATACAAAGAAACTAATGAAATGCTCCTTGCTGTTAACACAATAAGACTCACGCAGGCTGATCAGCAGCTTTGCAGACTGCATACTTCACGCTATGTTAATGTTGTTCTCCAGAGTTCCGCTCTTATTCTCCAGCAGTCCTGAATTTCTCTCTGTGCATACAGACCCACCTCGTTTACAACTGAGTGGATTTGTTTACCCATGCATTCTTTGAAAAATGTGTTTCAGGAGCTGGTGCTACATATTTAGATTATCTACACCCCTTTCATAATTATTTTAATAATAGGTAACTATACACATATGTTCCTGCATTCTTGGGTGTGATCATTTCTAGAGAAGGGATTCCTAAAAATGGAATTCGTGGGTCTAAATGTGCCTGCATTTTACATTTCGATGAGTACTGACGCATTGTCCTCCAAAAAGGAGGAATGAGTTCATCCCCCCGCTAGCAGTTTACGACAGTTTCCCACCCCAAAAAGCAAAAAATGTTATTTTGTTCCATTTTGCCTTTCCCCGGTCACTAGTAGAGGCAAGCTATTTCTATATGCTCATTAGCCAACTCCATGAATTCTACTACTTGCTTGTCCTTGAACTCTTCTCTGTGGGGGAATTTAAGGGGTCCCTAATCAAATCCATTGCACATTGAATCAGAGGCATTTAGTGTCTCCACATGACACAGGTGGGCAACTGCTTATGTCTAAGGCTGGCCTAACGCACATCACTAAGTGTCCAAAGAACTAAGGGTAAATATTATAATTACCTATTTCTACACGAGTGGCAAATGAGTCTAAAACAAATGCAGGGACATGTTCAAGGTCACTTAGCTGATAAGTGGAGGGCCTGGGGTGATAAATTTTTTTTTTTTTTAAAGAGAGAGAGAAGGACAATGAGAGAGAGACACACAAGAGAATCAATTTTTATTGAGTTTTTCACATGGCTTTCATTGCTCTGACACTTAGTTGTGTACGTGGGTGCTGGGGTTTGAACCCGTGTACTTGCGCATGCAGGTAAGAGTGTAACCGCCGAGCCACTGCTCCAGCCCCAGGTGATGAAGTTTCTAAAGACAAAATTGAAGGGTCCTCTGACCCATTTTTTAGTTAACAGAAATGTAGTCATTTCCCAAATAGCCATGAGATGGGTCTAAATATAGCAATATGTTTATTAATATTTTGGGGGTTCCATGTACCTACATACCTAATTCTGCATACACCAGAAATGAGGACTTAGCTACCAGTCTGTACGGGAAAAGGGGGGACATTAGATCCATTGTTGATGATCTGCCTTGCTAAATTGGAGGCTAGAGAGATGTTTCTTTTTCAGATAGAGTTGCCAGAGCAACTGGTGTTTTGTAGGCATTCAGCAAATATTTGTGGAAAGAATTGAATCGCCAATGGAATTGGCTACCACAATTAAAAATCTTAATTTCTAAACAGCAGAGGGTCCCCCTGCATAAGCTGAGATTTCACAGATCATGACCACACATTGGAATCACCTGGGGATCCTCAAGGACTACTGACGCCTGGACCCCGCACCCGGAATTTCTGACTTAATAGGTCTGGGGTGAGACCTGGCCATGGGGAGGTTTAAAGGTTCCTCTGGTGCTTATAAATTACAACTTGTGGGTGAGAAATACTGGTTTACAGTTTCCTCAGATGGAGTGTGTATCCCTGTTGAAAGTAACATGAAAAAAGGTTCCCTGAACATCATTCTTCAAGACGGCAACCACCTAGCTGAAGAATCCCTTGGAATAAAATAAGATAGGACCTCACCAGAGGGGACTGTCATGAATGGAGGTCCCTGAAGATGAAAGGATTGCAAAGCCACCTGGGGACCTGAATTCGGAGAAGTCTTTTGTGAACAAAGAGGCACCATTTTGATTTTTTGGAACAAGATCTGAAAGCCTTCTCCATGAAGGGCCAGGTGGTAAAGACTGCAGGTTTGCAAGCTTTGCATTCCTTGTAGTGACCACTCAGCTCTGCCCTTGTGGCATAAAAGCAGTCACAGACATGACATAAGTGAAAAAGTGTAGCTATGTTTCAATAAAACTTTATTTACGGAATTAACCTGTGGATTTCACACTATGGAATATTGTTCTGCCGATATTTTTCAGCCATTTAAAAACGTAAAAAATGGTTCTTACCCTTTGAGTCATGCAGAATAAAGAGTGGGCCAGGGCTGGAGAGGTGACTCAGTGGTGGCGCGCTCACGTGGCATGCACGAGAACCTGGGTTCAATCTCCAACACCATATGCACAAATAAATAAAGGAAAAACAAAAAACGGATGAAAAAAAATTAACACTTAAAAAGAAATGAGTGGGCCAGATTTATTTTGCAGTCTTTTGTTTGCTACCCCCTGCTGTAGAAGAATGTATTAAGAAACAATTATAGGAACCAAGAGCTGTTAGAAAACACACTATTACAGTAAAAGGCACATTTGAGTAGAACTGATTTAATTCATCCCCCACTGGAGACTTCCCATTCTTGCTCTAACAAGGAAGCTCAGAAGGAACTCACTCCCCAAACTGCCAGTGTACTTGGGATTCCAGGGTGTTTCCAGGTGGAAATGGACTTTCAGCTCTTTTCCTACTGGAGAAATTACAAGCTACAAGAGACAGATAGTAGGTCAGGACCAGGATGGATCTAACAAGAACTTAATAACTCAATCACAAAACTTGTGGCTGCCCTCTGTGGAGGCTGCTTTTACTGTCCTTTGAGTCATAAAAAATACCAGCTCCCTGTTCTCCAGTGAGCGGTTTATAGGCTTTGATTTACACAAACAGAGGTCTATTAAATATGAGTCTAAAAGATTTGGGGAATTCAGAGACATGAAAACTGGAGGTGGGAGGTGAAGGGGATCTCACACCTAGAGGCAAGAGAGTCTCTTATCTATGCAAATGAAGCTGCACCCGTCTTGGGTAATTGAGGGGCACAGTTCCTAAAAGGCAGGGAGGGACATAGGTTGGTGGAGTGGGGGCAGGGGATGGGGGGCAACACTGATATAAATTGAAATGCTTCTCTGCTTCCTTTTTTTTTTTTTTAAAGAGAGAGGGACAGTGAGAGAGACAGAGAAAGAGAGAAACAACTTTATTTAGTTTTTCACATGGCCTTTGTTGCTCCAACACTTAGTTGTGTACGTGGTGCTGGGGTTTGAACCCAGGTCCTCGCACTTGCCAGGCAAGCGCTGAAACCTCTGAGCCACCGCTCCAGCCCCGCTTCTCTGCTTCCTAAGCAAAGTTTTCCTACTTATTGAATGTGGCCATCCTTACATATCATGCACAATGGTCCACAATAATGAAAACGTCAAAATGTGAAATAAAACTCTGCTCCATTCCCTCCCCCCCTCCCAAATTACTGAAGGTCACAGCCAAATGAGATTTGGTTTAAGTGGATGAGAGAGAAATAAAGAATACATTCTGGTTTTTTTTCTCATCTTTGGAGAAAAGAAGAGAGAGGGAGCTGAGAGGTGTGGAAGGACTTACAAGTTGGCCTTTAGACGGAAGGCGATCTCTTTAGCAACACTGGGAGCCCCTGGGGAGCTTGCGGGGGTGGCCTCCCATGTGGCACAGAACCACTTCTGTTCCCCGGATCCGAGGCGCAGCCGCAGCCGCAAGCTCTGCCGCTGGAGGTGTCGTAAATGTGTTTTATGTGTTGTGTTACTTGCGGCCGCCTCATCGCACCCAGGCCGTTACCCTGTCCTAATAGTAGAGAACAAAGACCAATGTCCCACCAGAGCGACATGCGAAATTACCCGCCTGACCCTCACCTCTCCGATGGGCTTCCCATTCGAAAGCTTGCCCAATCCTATAGGTTGGACCAAGAGCCCATTTCTGTAGTGACATTAATGCTTTTCCCCGGTCCCACAGGGGAATTTTCCAATTCCACACACAAAAATAAAACCCACAAACCTGACAACCGTCAGAGGAGGCTCCAGAACTATTGCTGAAACACCGAAAGCTGCTTCTCATTAACGCTGAGATTTAGTGCAAAAGTTGAAAGTGGAAAACTTGCAAGAGAAGGTAGGTGTTGAAACCTCTGTCAGCCCGTTTCTACCTGAGACAAAGCAGAAGATTGGCCCTGGGGGCGGGAGGGGCATGAGAGGCCAGGCACCCCCCTTGCTGACTTGGCGAACAGCACCCATTCGTCACCACCCACACCCACCTGTCCTCCTGCCTCCATCCCAAGTCTATCTCTAATGCCCACTTTGCATCTCAAGGCCTCCCGGTGTCATGTTACTTGCGGTGGCCTCAAGGTGCCCAGGTCATTACCCTCTGCTGACAGCACAGAACAAAGACCAATGTCCCTGTGCCAGCCTGTGCTGATTGCCAGGGGACAGCAGCTTTGTCGGGTAGCAGTCCTCATCTCTCCTGCAGTCCTAACTGCAGTCATTTAAATTTCCTTGATTATGTTGATTTCTTTTTCTTTCCTTTTCTTGTGGAATGGCGGATGCAATACAGTGTCTCACCATCTATAGTAGGCAAAGGCTGCACCTCTGAGCCACATTCCCAGTTCTTTTTGTTTGTTTGTGTTTTGGCACTGGGGAATTAAACCCAGGGGAGCTTTACCACGGAGCCACATCCCCAGCCCTTTCTATTTATTTTGCTAAGTTGCTTAGGGCCTTGTTAAGTTGCTGAGGCTGGCCTCCAACTTGTGATCCTCCTGCCTCAGGCTCCCCAGTCTCTGGGATTACAGGCCTGTGGCACCAAGCCTGGATGATTAGTTTACTGTCTTAAGAATATGATTAAATATTTTAACAGTATATAATTTTATATAAATAGGTGAATAAATCAGGGAAATATTCCTTTCTGGATCATGTGATTAGATCATTCTTCATTTTATAGATCATTCTCCAGTGCCTGAGAAGTATCAGACACTTCTGGAAATGATGAATAAAAAAGGCACCATCATCGCTGCCCTAATGGAGTTGACAGTCTGGGCAGCGAGACAACCAACTAACAATGCAAATACATCATTACAAACCCAGACCGGCACAGTGCATTTGCGAATCTGAGAGGTCAATGTCACTGAAGCCGGGGGAGAGCAGGGCAGCGGCTGGCAGAGCTGAGGATGGAGAAGAGAAGGGGACAACGAAATACTGAGGCAACCTGTTCCCTGTCCTTGTTAGGCTTCTGATTTCTTCAGATAACAGGAAGCCGTGGAAAGGTCTTAAGCTCTCCTGCCTGAGCACAGTCTCACTGGGAGAGTTTAATCACCTGCCGGCCCTGGGGCTCTCTGTGAGGCCGTCCCTGGGAAAAGCAGTGCCCTACCACCCAACAGGAGAAAGCCTTCTTCAACTCCATCTTTGTTTTCTTTCTTCTGTCTGTGGGTACAAGTTTTTTAAATATCAGCTAGGATTCTTTGGTGCATATGGAAATTAATTGCATTTGGGGGAGGATTGGTAGAGTATTAAACAAGAACTTAATGAGGACTGTCCCTTTAAAGTAAATACCTGTAAAGGAAAATATGATCGCATGGACAAGTCCTACAATTTAAAAGGGAAATATCATATGATATATTTTTAAAAAGTTATTTTTAAAAATTGGATTCGTGGGGCTGGAGGGGTGACTCATTGGTGATGGTGCTTGCCTGGCAATGACGAGGATGCAAGTTTGAACCCCAGCACCACGTACACAACGAAGTTTCAGAGCAACGAAAGCCATGTGAAAAGCTAAATTAAAAAATTGATTCTCTCTCTCTCTCTCTGTCCCTCTATCTTTAAAAAAAAAGCAAAAAGAAAAAAAATTGGATTTGTGCCAGGTACGGGGGTGCACTCTTGTAATACCAGCAACTCGGGAGGCTGAAGACAGCAAGATCCCAAGTTTTGAGACCAGTCTCAGCAACTTAGCCAGGCCCTAAGCAACCTGGCAAGATTCTGCTTCAAAAATAAAAAATGAAAAGGGCCAGGGATGTAGCTCAGTGGTCGAGTGTCCCTGGGTTCAATCCCCAGTACAAAAAAAAAAAAGAAAGAAAAGAAATTGGATTTGGGGGTCAGATAAACCCAAGTTAAATCCTAAATCTACTGTTTACTACCTTCATGACCTTGGAAAAATTACTTAACCTCTGTTTGCCTCTGTTTCTTTCCCTATAAATTAATAGTAATAACAGTATCCTTTAAACCTGGTTGGAGAGAGGATTAAATGAAGTAATACACATAAAGCCCTTAGGACAATACCTGACACATAGTGACATCTCAGTAGGTGACAGTTTCTGCAATCACTATTATTAATGAATTTTTAAAGCCATCTTCCTCATCCACATCTATTGAATTGACACTCAGTATTTGGTTCTCTGGGGAAAAAAAAGAAACATATAAATACAAGTTAAAACTAAACAACCAATTTAACATTGCCTGATTTTGTTGTAAGATGGACAGTCTCATGATCACCTCAGGATAAAAACTACCCGAATGTGCCATTAGCTTTCGGTGTCTCTGAATGACTCTCTCTCTCTCTTTTTTTTTTTTTTTTTTTGCAAAACTAGGAAAAAATGAGAATTTATGTCAGCAGCCTCAATCAAGTCCAGCCCCCAAATGTGCATGGAAAACTGGGAATAGAAACCTCAGAAAATGACTCAGAAAACCTTACTAGTCTCAAGTGTGTACACTTGGCGTTCAGAAAATATAATAACTGCATTATTTCTGTTGGCCTCTAGGTATAAGAAATGGATATAAAATGTCACAGGAGAACATTTTGAGAGTGTTTAGAGATATTTCTTTTCGCAGTATTAAGAACAAAAAAATGGTATTTTTATACTTCTCTTTCCATCTCTCTTTAGTTCTGCAGTTAGGACTTGAAATCTAAGAGGAAATACACAGACTCACTAAGAATCAGAGTGGCTCACCATATCCCTGTGAGGCACTGCCATCTAGTGGTCAACACGAGCATTACCATGATGACTATATTTCCCTTTGTCCCTCAAATTCAAGGTTTCATTTAGCAAAGCTATGAGCTTCCTTTCACCAATAATACCATTGATTATACAGACAATAGTTTGTAGACCCACAAATGAATGTTTTTTTCTTTTCTCAGCATGAAAAATACAAATAAGCCATAATAAAAATCATAAACCATTTGGATTAAGTATTAAGAGAGAATCCATTTTATTCAGTTTTTCATGTGGCTTTCGTTGCTCCTACGCTTCGTTGCATACATGGTGCCCGGGTACGAACCCGTGTGCTCGCGGGTGGCAGGAAAGCACCAGAACCGCTGAACCACTGCTCCAACCCCTGAATTAAGTATTTTTGATATTTGGATAAATGATATTAAGGTAGAAAATCCAGCCACTTAATTTGTAAACAATGGTGGTAGAAGCACAATTCATTTTTGAGATTTGAGGGGGAAGCACATGTTGTGTGAATCACTGTCTTGTGGGTAATGGAAACCAGTACTATAGATGTAAGCTTGAATCAACACATCGTCTACTACATGTCTACAAAGCACCGTGGCGCGTCACACGCTGTCCCACACAGTCCTCACAATGGCTCTGAAAGCTCTACTCATCCTCATGGAGCAGCTGATGCAGCTGAAGCTGGTGCACGAGTCAGGCTACGTTCTCCAGAAGGCAGTGCTGTGCTCTGCTGCCTTAGCCGTGCTTAGTGTCTGTCACATGAAAGTATTCACGAGCGAATAAACACGTGAACAGAGCAGGTGATGAGATGAACGAGCAGGGCTATGAGCCCTGACCAGTGCCTGTGCCCCTCTCTTCTCGAGCATGCTGCTTGCTAGGAGGCATTCTGCAGTTTCCTTTGCAGTCAGGTGGGGCCATGGGACTGATTTCTGGTCTTTGGAAGCATTATGTCCATGTCTGGCCTATTAAAAGTCCTACATGTGATCCTCCTTTTCTTTTCCCTTTTCCAGCTCGCAGGGGAGGACTCCAACAACCTAAAGGATGCTGAAGTCATTGGTGGAAGGAGTTTGGATCCCTGAATGACTTCATGGAGCAGAGTCACCCTGCCCCTCTGGCCAGCGTTGGATTGTGCTACAAAATAAAATAAAGTTTTATTGTGTTAAGCCATTCAGTATGAGGGTTATTTATGATAGCAGTCAGTCCACACATACTGATAAAACTCTAGGACATTCCTTTTTAAATTATAAATACTGCCTTCTCTGTACAAGAAAGACATTTTTATTGCTACCACCTTAACTTAAAGCCCTGCACAAGTGAATAAAGAACTTTAGATTTACTCGTTTACACCATCACTGGACAGGTTTTTTTTTAATAAAATGAAAGAGAACTTTAAAGGGAATTTAATCTCCTTCCTCTCAAGTTTTCACTGAAACTGAGTTACCCAGGTGGCCTAACCTGCCAAAGTTTCCATCAGCATATAGTTTTGCCTGTAAGACTGGATATTTCGTCAAATAAAGTTAAACCTACAGGCCAACACATCTATTTTTTTAGATCTATTTTTAAGATCCCCAGCATCTGATCCTGACTCAGCTAAGTGAATCAGGGGTTGACTTCGCTGGTGACAGTGACACACCAACCCACAGACGGAGGGGGTGGGGCACAAGGCACAATGGTGGCCGAGTCTACACTGATGTGCGCTGTCCACGGCCTGACACAGGGAACACATCACGGACTAAGAAAACACAGCTCAGCAGTCCTTTTGGGTGGGTGTATGCAAATATGTATAACTAAAGCCACTTTGACTCTTAACATATACATGTGCCTGTAACTTCTACTTCTGACATTGCTCTCGTAACTCCGGTAATTTTTAAAACATCTACCAATCTTCCTTTCCTTTCTAATTGTTCTGAAAAGGAAATATGTAATACTCAATACTGGTCACCCAAGAGAGCTCTTACCAGCTTCTAATTTTCCTTTCTGTCATTGGGTGGGAACTTCTAGGAACCTTCTCATGTTGGATAAGAATTAGGAACACATCCAAGAAGAGAAGTGGGAAAATTCATGGAAGACTACTTTATTTCCATTCATATTTAGGCTTATGAAGTTCAAATGCAATACCATTTTCAAAAATTCATCACAACTCTTTTTTTAAAAAAATTTTTTTAAAGAGAGAAGGACAGTGACAGAGAGAGAGAGACAATCAATTTTTATTGAGTTTTTCACATGGCTTTCGTTGCTCTGACCCTTAGTTGTGTACGTGGGTGCTGGTGTTTGAACCCTAGTCCTAGTGCTTGCAAGGCAAGCGCCGAAACCGCTGAGCTACCGATCCAGCCCCCAGACAACCAATTTTTATTGAGTTTTTCATGTGGCTTTCATTGCTCTGACCCTTAGTTGTGTACGTGGGTGCTGGGGTTTGAACCCATGTACTCACAAATGCTGGGCAAGCGCCATAACTGTCATGCCACTGCTCTAGCCCCCATCACAACACTTTTAACATATATTTGAAATAATGGACAGTGGAGAATAGGAAATTTTGGCAAAGAAGAGAGGAAGATTTGCCGTACTAGATTGTTAAGACCAAGCTAAAGACACAATGATAAAAACAATGTGGCAATGATATGAGAATAAATAAGTAGATAATGCAATAGAAACGATGGTTCTACAACAGACACTAGAATATTTAAGATACGAGGAAATTATGTCTGCTTTTAAAATCACAAATCAACGGAAGAAGATATGGAATGTGAAACAAATATTATTATTATTATTAATCATCATTATCATTATTATTATTTGCTTTTTGAAACTGGCTCTTGCAATGTTGCCTAGGTTGACCTTAAACTCAAGATCCGCCTGCCTCAGCCTCTCAAGTAGCTGGGGTTGCAGGCACACGCCATGGTGTCCAGTCTCACAGACAAATACTATTTTTAAAGATGATTAAATATTTGGAGAAAACTCCTTCTTCCTTCTATTACAATTCAAAATAAGTTCCAAATGTATATTAAAAAAATTTAAAGTAGGGGCTGGAGCGGTGGCTCAGTGGTTGTGGCGCTTACCTGGCATTCGTGAGGACACGAGTTCAAACCCCAGCACCACACACTCAACAATGCCTTGGAGCAAGTAAGGCCACAGGAAAAACTAAACAAAATTGATTCTTTCTCTCTCTCTCACACACCGTCCCTCTTTTTTTTTTTTTAAATTAAAGTAAAAGCTCTAAAAAGAGTAGAAAATGCTCTTGGATGTGGCTTAGAGGTAGAACACTTTGTCTAGCAGGCTCAAGGCCCTAAATTTGATCCCCAGCACCACTAATAATAATAATAATAATAATAATAATAATTTTGATCCCATAAAATTTTAAATTACTGAATTTCAAAAATGAATGAGCAATGCCAGCCTATGTGGCTCATGCCTGTAATCCCCAGTGACTTGGGAGGCTGAGGCATGAGGATCATAAATTCAAAGTCCAGTCTGAGAAAATTAGCAAAACCCTGTCTCAAAAGAAAAAATGAAAGGACTTGGAATATAGCTCAGTGGTACAGCACCCCTGGGGGTTCAATCCCCAGTGCCAAAATAAAAATAAATGACATTGAAAACCAAGCTAGAAAAGGAAAAAATATTAGTGTTACAATGAACATCCTTATAAATTATTAAAAACAAACTAGAAAAAAAAAGAAAAAAAAACAAACTAGAATAAAAGTAAAACAAAATCCTGCTAATATCTTAAGAGAAAAATGTGAAAAAGCATAAACAATTACTTTACAAAATAAAAACATAAATGATTAGCTAAAACATGGAAAAATACTAAAAAATACTTCAGTTACAATTGAAATACTAAATTAGGACAAAAATTAGATGCCATTTTCCAGCGCTCAAATATTATTACTTGAAAATAAAAGTTACTATTGGTAAAGTTGTGTTGACACAAATGCTTTCATATACTGCGGAAGTCTAAATCAGTCAGTGCACATCAAACGTCTCTACAAATCCCTTGCCCTGGGAGACTGTAATCCCACTTCTGTGAATACATCTTAAAAGATTAATCAGAAATGCAAGCATTTATGTACTTTTTAGAATGTTCTACTTCCGATGATTCTTTTTCAAAAATATCCAAACGGCATTTTCGGAAAAATCCCTTCCATTGTTGATGGCATGATATCCACAGCACACACGGGGTAATTTTTATTTTTTAAGAGACTTCTTTTAGTAGACAAACTCTATTAACCTAAACTTTCAAACATTGGAGGTAGGTAGCAATTTCAAAAACTAAATGTCATCATTTTGGAAGAATTCAACATAACAATTATTAAGAGTCTGCCAATTCATGGGACTTGGTAAGGTGTGGGAAGTCCTGCCTTAACTCCCCCTTCATCTCTTCTAAGCCTTTTTTTTTTTTTTTAAGAGAATCTATTTTTATTTATATTTTCACTGGGTTTTGTTTTTCTGACACTAAGCTGTGTCTGTGGCTCTGGGGATTGAACCCAGGTCCTCATGCATGCCAGGCAAGTGCTCCACTGCTGAGCCACCGCTCCAGCCCCATCTCCTGAACCTCCTAACACCAGTTCCAGTCGGTGGAAACGGACTGCGGTCAATATCTTTTTCTGTGAGAAAATAAATTTGAAGTAGTCGTTATTTTACAGATATAAAAACTGCGGACAGTTTAAGAGGTCAAGTGGTCGTCTTTCTCGGTGGGCATTTTATGGCGTGTAGCACTGTCTGCCAGCAGAGGAAGCAGCTGGGTTCCACACGCTCACCAGGGCCAGGAGGCACTGGGCAAGAGCCCTGCACACGGTGCAGAGCAGAGGACAAGAGATCATGCCGGGCGCACCGTGGGCTCTAGCAGGGACGTGGGAGCCAACATGACAAATAAATAGCATGTTAGTAGAGTGGGGTAAGAGCTGCCATAAAGAAAAATAGAAAAGGGTAAGGGAATTGGAGGGTGGGGGATTGGGGGAGGAGGTGACGGAATGAGAATATCTGAAATTCAAATATCATAGTCATCAAGTGCATGACTGGTCAGGGCATGGGTATACAGCAGCAGCATGCCTGGTGTTGCCTGGGCACCTCAGGAGTCCGAGGAGCTGGACTGAGTGGCCACTGCTAGAGCAGTAGGTAGGTGGGCAGAGAAGGGTCCAGCTGGCAGGGCAGCGAGGCCCTGCGTGCGACTGACCAGGAGGATTTGGCCTACTCTCAGTGGGAGGGGGCTCTTTCAGGGGCGTGAGCAGAGCACCCACAGCATCTGATAAGTGTCATGTGGGTCCCCCAGCCCACAGTGGAGCCAAGTTAAGCAGGAATCTCAAACAGGAGGCTACTGCCCTACTGCAGGTGAGAGGCGATGGTAGATGGGCCCAGGCTGGGCAGGAAGGTGGAGGAGCAACAAGATTCTGCAGCTATGGTCAAGGTCAAGGTAAAGCACGTTGAATTTGCTGGTGTATGCGTGGGAGAGAGAGAGAGATGCCGATCAAGGATGACTCCAAGGCTTCTGAGCTGAGCAAGGAGGAAATGGCCTTCAACTGTGGAGGTTTACAGTCCAGCTACCGTGGGCCACACACTCCTAGGCACTTTAGTATCGTCACATTTATCTCCATCAGTACTTTCAAGTTTGAGAAGAATTATTTTCTTCCCATTTATAGATACGGAAACCAACATATTCATATCTGAATATTAATATCAGCTCATTTAATCTTCGCAACAACATTCTGAGCAACGCTGCCATGTTCTGGTTACCAATAAGGAACTGAAGCTCAGGGGCCAAAGATCACACTTGGTAAATGGTGGTGGAAACAAATTCCAGCAGCCAGGGTTCAGAGGCTGGACCCTGAACCTGCCTCCTCTTGATCTCCAGTTCCACATGTCCAGCTATGCTCCTGACATCTGTCTCCACCTAGGTATTCTCCTACAGTTCCAACTTAATCTGGGAAAATGCAATTCCTTATTTTTCTTTTGAAAGTAACTTTTCTTCATGACAATTGTATTTCTATTAAAAGCACAAAATCCCTCCACGTTCGGCCCTCAGATGCCTCCTCCACCCATCTGCTTATGGGTTTCCCTGATCATGGGCCTTCTTTCTCCCCACTTGGGTTGCTGGGGTGGCCTTCTAAGAGGTCTGGAGGTGCCAACCTCTCCTGCTCTCAGTCCACACTAGCAGCTGGTCTTCAGGGACTTCAGTCCAGCCCTGACCCCTTCACTCCACTATTCCCACAAGCCCTGACTCCCAGGACCCAGAGGACCTACAATCTGACCCCAGTGACCCTTCCTCACCTCACCTGCTACCTCTTCCCTGTGCTACCATGATGCTGACTGTGGACAGGGACACACCTTCTCACTCTGGGCCTCACTTACTCTGTTCCGTACACCTGGAGGGAACAAGGCCTGGGCACCCCTTTTCCAGGAAGTCTCCTACAGACTGCTCACCATGATGTCCTCTTCTCCTGACCTGTTGGCAATAGGATCCACAAGGGTGGAGATTTGGAAACAGGCCTTGTGTAGGGCCAAATAAAGGCTGGATATTCCAAGGCCTCTTTCTTAAGATTGTTTCATTCTGGGACTGGAGCGGTGGCTTAGTTGTTGGAGCACTTGCCTGGCATGCATGAAGACCCAGGTTTGAACCTCAGCATCACATATATAATTGTCAGAGAAACAAAGGCCAAATGAAAAAAACAAATAAAATTGTTCTCTCTCTTTCTCTCTCTCACTCTCTCTCCGGGAAAAAAAAAAAAAAAAGATTGCTTCATTCTCCCTTGACTATTTATCTACTTTCCTAAATAAACTTCTGTGTACCTTTTGGGAGAAAAGACTGGATACATGGTGGTTAAAGGAAGACAAAATGAAGAGAGGGAAAGAAGCAGGTAAGGGGGAAGAGGGACAAGAGAAGAAGCTAGCAGATCACTGGAAGCCTGGTTTTCTTTTCAAGTTAAGACAGGATTGGTAATACTCCAAATTCCAGTGTTTAGAATATCTGATACCCATTCTTTTTTATTAAGAAATTTATTTGTTGAACAATCAAACATGCTTCTAACTAAAAATATAATATATATATATATATATATATATATATACATACAAGTTCTGAATATCAGATTTACCCCCCAAGACCCCAATTATCCACCCTTATCCTTCCCCGTCCCTCCTTCCCAAAACATCTCTACAAATGCCTTAGGTTGGATGTCATTACAACTTTTCCAGCTTTAAATCATGAGAATTGACCTCCTTTCTAAATGCCCATCTGATACCCATTCTTGATTCTTTAAAAATTCAAGAAAATGAGGGGCTGGAGCTCAGCGATTACTGTACTTGCCTGGCATGCACAAGGACGCAGGTTTGAACCCCAGCACCATGCTCACAAGGAAGCATCAGAGCAATGAAGGCCACATGAAAAAACTAGATAAAACCGATTCTCTCTCTCTCTCTCTCACTGTCCATCTCTCTTTAAACACACACACACACACACATGAAAATGAGACCAAGTCGGGGAAGAAGGTAAAGAGAAACTCTAGGAGAAATCAAGGCCCTAAGTCAGCTGCTTGCTGCCTCTCTAAGGTGATCCCACAGCACACAGAGCTGAGCGTTGGGATCCAGGATTCTCAGCATCTGTAGTTTACCTTAGTAGACGCTTAGTACGGCATATTGATTTTGTTGTTGGAAAGAAAGAAAGAAGCAATGCAAGCGAGTTGAACACGAACACACTGGCTTCCTGCTCACTCCAACATGTATGTGCCTGGACTCATCCAGTTCTTCATCTAGCGAAATGCTGACGCGAACGTTACTCCCTCACACATATAAAATGACATATTACACTGTTATTTGTTGAAGCCTTGTTTGTAATTGTAAACATTTGAAAAACCCACATGACAATTAATAAGAGATAACAAAGCAATACTCTGCACTTTTTTTTTCTTTTTTAAAGAAAGAGGGGACAGTGAGAGAGAGAGAGAAAGAGAGAAGCAATTTGTATTTAGTTTTTCATGTGACTTTCATTCCTTGGACACTTTGTTGTGTACGTGGTGCTGGGGTTTGAACTCACGTACTTGCACATGCCAGGCAAGCACCGTAACCGCCCAGCCACGGATCCAGCCCCCAATACTCTGCACCTTTAAGAGGATGGATGGGGGCTGCAGCGGTGGCTAAGAGGTTACAGGGCTTGCCTGGCATGCCCAAGGACATGAATTCAAACCCCAGCACCACTTACAACTAAGTGTCAGAACAACAAAAGCCACATGAAAAACTAAATAAAATTGATATTCTCTCTCTCTCTCTCTCTCTCTCTTTCACTCTCTTAAAAAAAAAGAGAGAATGGGGGAAGCTCTTTTTGGACAGCCTTTGAAATGATTTCTAATACCTTGTTATTTTGAATAAGGTAAGGTAGAGAAAAGTGTATACAGAATGCACTGTTTGGTCTAAATGGTAAAAAATAAAAATATGTATTTGCTTATATGCATAAATATCTATGCAAGAATACATAAGAAACTGATAAAACTGGGGAATTGGGTAAGACTTTTTTATAAAAAAAATTTTTTAGAGAGAGAGAGGGACAGTGAGAGAGAGAAAAAGAATATCAATATTTTAAACTTACGTTTTTCATGTTTTTTTTTATTGCTCCGACACTTTGTTGTGTACGTGGGGCTGGGGTTTGAACTCGTGTACTTGCGCATGCCACTTGCGCATGCCAGGCAAGTGCCTTAACCGCCGAGCCACCACTCCAGCCCCAAGACCTTTAATTTATTTATATTTTATATTTGATTTTTTTGGTCCTGGGGATTGAACCTAGGGCCTGTGCATGCTAGGCAAGCACTCTACCACTGATCCACACCCCACCCCTTTTTTGACCTTTTCATTTTTTAATTTTGAGACAGGATTTTCACTAAATTGCAAACTTCAAACTTAAGACCCTCCTGCCTTAGCCTCCCACACAGATAGTAGTACAGGTATGTGCCACCACACCTGGCCAGGAAGAAGACATTTTATTGGCCTCCCTTTTGTTCCTTTTGACCTTGAACAAGAATGAATGCTTCATCTTTTTAGGAAATAAATAAAATTGCAGTTTCTTATCAGGAGACATTTGTGAGTGGGTTTTGGCTAGGTACTATAGAAAGTAATTGAGACAGATATGTCCCCTGCCTGCAAGGAGCTTGGGACAGAATTAAGTCGTAGTGAGGGGAGAGGCCCGAGAGCACCACTAAGAGGAGGAGTGATGGACAGTCACAGACAGGGTCAGAGTGATGACTTGAAACATTTGGCCTCGCGACCCAGAACCCTGAACTCTCTTCTCTTTGCTTCTCCCTCTGGGCTCTTGGGTATTCGTGTGCTATGAATTAACTCAGCTTTATTTTCTTTCTGTTCCAACTTGACCCACGCTAATTTGTACTTCTAAAGAGAATTTAGTGTGTGGATTTGTAGGCATGAAGCTAACGAGTCTCAGCAGGAACGAGGACAGAAGTATGGAAGGAAAACACATCAAAGCAGATCCATTGCCTGCAACATCACATGTCACTAAAGCACAGAGACCAGCAGTCAAGGCACCAAAGCAGGAAGGTTTGCGAAGGTACTATGGCTGCCGGCAGAGCACTGTTATGGTCTTGATGTCATTGCTTGCTTCTTGCCCAGCATACTCGCAAGCAATTGTACTGTCTTCCAGCCTCCAGAAAAATCTGAATTAACTAGGATTTTTTTTTTTAATTCTCTTCCAATGACAGGGGATGAAGAACTCCATTAGTATGAGAAATGCGTTGTTAAATGGTGTATTAAAATACACTCGATTTTTAGTTTGAGTTCTGCTGACACTTCATTTTCAGACAAGTCACCTACCCCTTTTACACAACCAGTGAAAATTAATATACTGCAGGCTGATTCTAAAACACAGCGTGCCCCAGACTTGCTTGTGTACTTGCACACGTGGTCATTTAAATAATAAAAAATACTTAAGGACACAGGAAAGTGATATTTTATCTTTTTCTTAATTTGTTTTTAAGAGAGAGGGACAGTGAGAGAGAGAAAGTGAATCAATTTTATTTAGTTTTTCACATGGTCTTTGTTGCTCCGATACTTTGTTGTGTATATGGTGCTGGTGTTCAAACCCATATCCTCATGCATGCCAGGCAAACACTACATGCTGAGCCACCGCTCCAGCCCCCTTCTTTTAAAATTGCATGCATTTTGTTTTACATTTTTACAATTGAGCTTTTGAACATTTTCATAATCACATCCAAAATCTAATTTTTAGAAAGATTTATTTGCATCCAGTAAGGCAGGAAGTCAGAGCAATATATTTTAGCAACATTTGCAGCAATCCCAGAGGGTGGAAACAAAAACAATCAATTTGAAAGACCACTGCTCTTCCCTTCTCACCCATGAATTACAGTTCCTATGCTTTGAACATTTTTGTGATGAACAGAGTTTCAGTGTGGATTTGACCAGCACCACAGGCCAGCTGCTTGCTTGAAGCCAACCTGCCAGGTGGAAGGGCAAGGTGGGTGCCAAGGATCTCATCAGGAAAGGAGGTCCAGGGCAACCTGATTCCTCTTGATTGATTCAGAACTGTTAGGATGGACCATTAAGAGAATAAAGTTGATGAATAATAAATAGCATATTTACACAGCTCTTGGTATCCCTGAAGAGCTTAAAGTGCTCATAAACTAATAGATAAATTACATCTTAGGGACACATCCTCCACCACTCCAGCCTCTTTGGAGCAGGGTTAGTGACAGTTGTCAAATGTCACTAATAGTCCAAATGTACAGGGAGCTCGGAGTTTGCTCTTAAGTTACTCTTAGCAGATGAATGCAGATGAAAAATAGCTCATCATTGCACTAAAAATAAGGTGAAGGCAAAGGTATCCAGCCCCGAGCAAACAGGAAGGGAAAACACAAAAAACAGATTCCCACCCCACCTGTTCTGCCGCCTCCACAGAGACTGTGGGCTGGGAGTGTGGCTCAGTGGCAGAGCGGTTGTCTAGCATATGCTGGGCTCTGGGTTCAACCCCAGCACAAAAAAAAAAAAAAAAAAAAAAAAAAGAAAAAAAAAGAAGAAGGAAGGAAGGAAGGTGCCTGGTTTTTTTTTTTCCTTCCTTCAGGTGGTGGGTAGGTACTGGGGATTAAACCCAGGGGAGCTTTGCTCCTGAGCTACATCCTCATTCCTTTTTATTTTGATTTGCTCCTGAGCTACATCCTCATTCCTTTTTATTTTGAGACAGGGTCTCTAAGTTGTTGAGGGTCTTGCTAAATTGCTGAGGCTGGCCTTGAACTTTTGATTCTCCTGCCTCTGCCTCCCAAGTGGCTGGGATCACAGGCATGCACCGTGCATCCGGCCAAAGGTGTCTTTTTGTCAGCTGACAAGGACTAAACCCTTGTTGGGAAAACCACCCACGGTCCCTCAGTTTGTTGTCTGTAAAATGAGGATGGTAAGGAAACAGGCTGCCGGCATGCTGTGAGGATTAAATGAGAGAAAATTGGACCAATGTCTGTGGGAGGGAGCAGGCCAGGGCCAGGAGCTCCTTCTCACTTCACCCATGTGTGTATCAGAGTACGGAATTTCCTCCAAAAAAAAATCATTAGAGGCGAATGAGGAAAATAGAGTCTGCTTTGAGTCTCTTGAAGCTACTAGATTCTTCACGTATTTCTTATTCTATGTCAGACAAAACAGAGCAATGCTGGCTGGCCTATGGAAATTGGGGGAGTGTTAGAGAAAATTAATATCTTCTTAGTACACGTACATACTAACTGACATAATACATTGACCTCCTCGGCTTCCTCTGTACATGGTATAAGCTTTGTCCCCAGCTCTTGGGTCTTACAGAAACCTAGATATGCTACACCTTGACCCATTCCAGGAGCAGAAATAATGCAGAGGGATAAAGAAAAGGCCTTCTAGAAACATCATCATGAAAGTCCTCATTCTCAAGGGGCTGTCCAGAGGGAGTTCTTCAGGAAAAAGAGCTCGCGCCATAAGTTCTCCTCAGGGCTACAAAACATACCATCAACCAGATTAGGGGTGGAGGTGGGCCGTTAATCAGAAAGCAATTCCCTGGACTAAAATAACAGTGAAGCTATCCTGAATATCACTGCTAACAACGGCTACCACCTTCAGAGGACCTGCCACGGGCCTCACCTCCCATATACCTTGGGTATAATCCTGGCTGCTCACATGTGACCCACAGACCAACAGCATTGCCAGCACCCCGGGGCTCATTAGGAAAGCAGACTCAGGCCTGCCCAGAACAACACACCCACATCTGAGGTTAGTTTCTTTCCACGTGATCTGCACACACTATAGTGTAGAAGCACCTACTGTGTGTGGGTCTTGTAAAGTAGCCCCATGACACGTTTGTAGCTTCATCTCGGGTGACCCTTTCAAAGAATCTGGAACATGGAGATTCCAATACCCAGAAGGCACAGTATTAGCCCCCTGTCCCACAAAAAGATGGAACCAGAACTCAGATCACTGTCTCCCTTTCTTTACCAATTTTAGATTAAAGTCATTCTAACTTGCTTTTCTCTTGGTCCCAGACATAGGTGGATTCAGCAAGAAGGGCAGAATGGGGTAGGATGGAGACCTCAGCATCCCCAGAAGGGGGTTTCACTATCTACCACACCAGTCTTGAAAGATGGAGCCACTGTGTCCCTTTCTGGTGCCAGCAAGGACAGCCCAGACTTCTCCCCTCCGGAAGCTGAAGTTCCTTACTCAGCTGCAGGCCACTCTGCCTTGCCAGATCCAAGCATCCTTGCTGCCAATTAAACATCTGCTGATTAATTCTGCAGAAGTTTGCAGGGTCTATTCTACTAAGTGCTCCAGGATGCTATCAACAGACTCCAGATCGTGTGAAGAGCAACAGTCAGAGGAATTCTGAGAGCTGCAGGCTATACAGGGTGCTGGGGGTTGCGGGGAATTCTACAAGGGAAGAGAGGCTGGGGAAGGAATAGGTTGAAATTGAAAAAATTTTAACTTTTCCAGACCTTGGCATCTACTTATTTACCCTTCAATTTTGCACAAAACTCCACAACTTAGAAAGATCTTTGATCCTCAAAAAATTAAATTAAAACCCCATCCTTGATGCCTGAGTCTTTTTTACCTTAGTACACCACCTGGCCACAACCTTTACTAAGGACCTAAATTTTGACCCAAAGTTATGACCAGCAATGAAAATCCTAGCATGAGAGGAAGCCACTCAGAGAGTGATTTGGAGAGCTGAGGGACCTTTCCAACGGCCTGGTGGTCACACCACCTGGGAAACAGCCTCTCTTTGTGAGCCAGCGTCCAGCTGCCATAGAATCCAACCAGCCAAGAAGCTGTCAATTTTGAATTTGGAAAGCTGGAGGTGAGGATTTTTGAATAGCACCTTCAAGAGCAGTGAAGTAACTTCAGAGAGAGAAGAAGAACTTTGACAGGGAAGAGATAAGGGAGCCTTGGAGACCTCACCAAAAACAGAATGCAGTACCTCTAAACCGTGCCTCTTTAACCAGGGCCCTGCCTTTTCTCTTTACAAATCAATCCTGAAGTTGGCTTTACCGACAAAAAAGGAAAGGAAATCCCTTGGAGGGCTCCGGTCCCCATCATGTTCTCTTTTAAGTAAAGGCTACTCTCTACCTTGCCAAAAATCTCTGCAAAGATGACTTCCCCAGATTTCTTCCCTGAATGCCTTTTTAATACTCTGTGATTAGTGCTCAGGGGACATCCAGGAGCCAAGTCTCTCTGCATAAATCACTGAGGGTCTTTAAAGGAGACCCATTCCTGTCTGAGGATTTAGAAAATACCTCCTGGGTAAAAAAAATCCATTACGTCACAATATGTGCACTTCCAGCAATTATTGCCAGGATTATGTTTGGGGGCTGCAAGAATAAAGCATGTCTCCCTCAATAATTTCAATTTCTTCTAAAGAGTAAAGCAAAAGAAGGAGTCACTGAGAAATCAGCACCTTAACTGCTGAGTCAGCTGCATCGATGTTATTGTGCTTGTTCTCAGTCCTTCTGTGACCCGGTACAAAGTGCACCGCACAGAAACATGAACTGTATGCTAGAAACCAGTGAACTTTCTGATAATTGCATGTCTACTTCAGGGGCAATGAGGATAAACTGGAAAATCCTAAGCATATGTAAAATAGGGCACGAACCTCTACGAAGGTTCATGTTCTCATAACTATATCACATGACCAACAAGGTCCAAATTTATCTAGGTGTTACCAGAAACATGGTAACTTCACTTACAGAGTTTCTTGGAAATGTCAACATGAACTTTAATTAAATTTGACATTTTGTATGTATTTCCCAGCAGTGTTTTCTGAATACTGGGCTGTGGGTATAAAGCCTATAGCTTCAACAATTCAATACCAATGCAGTAACGCATTTGTAGGCGTCATCTGATCAAGGTTTCAGACCTGCATGAAATTAATTCCTATAAATATCAGAACAGCCTTACAATGAACTAAAGCAAATAAGTGGAAAAGAAAAATCCTCTTGACCTCTTGGTTATAGAACACCCAGCCCTGTGGAGGACAATGGCAAAGGGCAGGGAACACTCTCATACCTGTGGCAGAGGCCAAGGAGTGAATTGAAGGTGTATTTTGCAATAGAAAGTGGAAACTTTCTCCTGGCCCACCTAAGATCCTGACAGCTTGGACAGCGTCCGTTTCAACAACTGGCTGACTACCCATTGGTTAGCCACCTTCCAGAGGCTGGTGGAACTAGTGCACACGCAAACCAGCCTGGCAGCCTAGAGAGATGCTGCAGAAACATTCACACCCTCCTCAGGCACCCCTAAGATGTGGCAGGCTGCCAGCCACCTCTGGAGAGCCCACCCTCCTGAGGATCCATTGTTGTTTACGCCTTGCCATCGCTCCTCCTGAAGGCACTTTTGAGATTTCTCATGTTTCTTTTTGGAGATATATCTTTTCCAATCACACAAAAATTCTAGCAAGTCAGGCTGTACCTCCATCCAGCTGTTTGACTTTGGGTACACTAAAATAAAGAACTTCCGCGGTTCTGATACACCAGGCCTATAGGTCATGTGGTCTTTGCCAAAGGAGCTAGGAAGATGCTGTCGTGGGCCTTCACTTAGTAACTGTTCAAATTGCATTTGAGCTTTAAGGAGGGGGAAGTTTACTCTAGCAGTACTCTCACAGTGTGGGTTCAGTTAACTTATTTTTTTGGTCACCTCCACAAGAGCTGGGCTGAAAATAGCCCTCCAAGTACCTTAACCTAAGCTGGATCTATTAAAATTGCAGCTCAAATTGGCACCTGTATCACAAAGCTGTGATTGATTATCCCTGCCCAGGACTGTCCTCAACTTTGTCCTTGATCATGAGAACTGAGAAGCACCAAAGGATAGATAAAGCCCAGAGCTGAGAACTAGCTGTCTGGAGCTGAAGCGGTGGCTCAGCAGTTACAGTGCTTACCTGGCATGTGCAAAGATGTGGGTTCAAACCCCAGCACCACATACACAACAAAGTGTCAGAGCAATGACAGCCAAATGAAAACTAAATTTAAAAAAAATTGATTCTCTCTTTCTCTCTCACTGTCCCTTAAAAAAAAAAAATAGAGAAAGAGCGAAAACTAGCTGTCTGGCTCCACAGCCCTCGCCTCAAGTTCAAAGGGAGAAAAATGCAAAGTTGCTTTTAAAAAAACCAGTAAGAGTCAGCAGAAAAATCAGGCTGGGGGAAAAATGAAGCTTCATAAATTGAAACACCAGAAGTGACTCAGTGCGAAACTGTGCCCTGAGCATTCAGCCGCACAGAGGCAGCGAGGGGCAGAACCATTGGCAATCACAGCAACAAAGCAAAGTCATATTTATGGGAGTTGTCACAGTTTGTTCCGAAGATCAGAAAGGTGAGGTGGCCTGATTCCTTGTGTAATCATACAACTGGGAGGAAACTTAAAGGTTATAAAACTTGCTTAAAGCTGCCTGTATGATTTCATGTTAAAAAATGTTAATATGTTGGGGCTGTAGCTCAGTGGTAGAGTGGTTGCCTAGCATGAGCCCTGGGTCCCATCCCAAGCACTGCAAGAAAACTATAAAAAAGAAAGTGAAGCCTGAAAGTATTTATAATTTTATCTACAGTAGATCACTTTCTAAGATTTCTAAACCTCTGATGGCAGATAGGACTCATTTTGAGTTGAGAGTAGTTACCATTTTAACCTGAGATGAAAGCAGGTAGAAATGAAGAAATGACGAGTGAGGACTGAAAGTAATTGGAAAGCACTTGCGTTCTACCAAAATGTAGTATTTCTTGCAAAACTTGCTAAGTTAGTACCTAGTTCAGTGGTTGAGGGGATTCCTCAGCAGAGTGCTCTGGGTTCAAATCCCAACAATGCCTGTCAGCTCTGTTGACGAAGTCACTTAACGTCTTGGTGTACAAAATGGCAAGATTAATGAGGCTCTTGTAATGATTAACAGTGTCAGACAGTATATAAATTTGAGTTTTAAAATTTTTTTGGGGGGGGCTGGAGCGGTGGCTCAGCGGTTTCAGCGCTTGCCTGGCAAGCACGAGGACCCGGGTTCAAACCCCAGCACCACGTACACAACTGAGTGTTGGAGCAACTAAGGCCATGTGAAAAACTAAATAAAGTTATATCTCTCTTTCTCTGTCTCTCTCACTGTCCCTCTCTCTTTAAAAAAAAAAATAAATAAAATAAAAAATTTTTTTTTCAAAGAGAGAGGGACAGTGAGAGAGAGAATCAATTTTATTTAGTTTTTCATGTAGCCTTCACTGCGCTGACACTTAGGTGTGTGTGTGGTGCTGGGGTTCGAACTTGGGTCCTTGCACATGCCAGGCAAGCGCTGTATCCCCTGAGCCACCACTCCAGCCCGAGTTTTAAATTTTTTATTTATTTATGTATTTATTTATTTATTTATTGCATTGTTGGGATGCTACGGTCTCTACCACTGAGTCACACTGTCAGCTCAGTATGATCACCTTGAAACATGCTTATCCTGTGGCACAGCATTTAAGCATATGTGGGATTATTTTTGTGGTTTGTGGTCTGCATGGCTTTATGTCACCGTTCTCTCTCTCAGACCCGGAAACTGAAGACCTTTGGTGTTTGCAACAGAAATTTCAAGGGTTTGTTTTTTTTTTTGTTTTTTTGTTTTTTGTTTTTTGTTTTTTAAGAGAGAGAGAGTAGTGAGAGAGAAAGGGAAGAAAGAATCAACTTTATTTTTCCATCTGGCCATTGTTTCTCCAACACTCAGTTGTGCGTATGGTGCTGGAGTTTGAAAACAGGTCCTTGCACATGCCAGGCAAGTGCTCCAACCGCTGAGCCACCGTTCCAGTCCCATCAAGCTTTTCAACTTAATAGAAAAGGGAAAAAAGCAGGGACCACCCAGCATACCCAACCCCATTAGCAGACCTTACAGAAACAAATTAACATGCCAGTGCTGGTCTACATGTGAAGGGAGGTGTCTCCTAACCTGTCAGCAAGCCATATTTTGTTTGGATAAAGACCCTGAAACTGAGCACCTCTGCAGACTGCGCAGCCACCCCTACTCAGCCCTGCTGAGCAGCTGCCCTCTCTCCACAGTGCAGCTGGAGCCCTCAGTTCGCTGTTTTAGGTCGCTCGAAGCATCTGGGCACATCTCCACCACATCCTCTGCGCTTCTCAGAGGTGAGGTGGAACTGAACCCACGCAAAGCCACAGCCTCCAAAGGAGCAAAATGTGCACTTTGCAATGCCTGCTGGGGCGGCTTCCTTCCTGCCATCATGTCCCTGGAGCATGAGGAGCCTGTGCTCCCAGAGCAGAAAACTAGGCCCTATGAATGCCTTTGCACAGACACCAGGGGACTCCGATGACACTAACCCTCATCCCACCTGGGGCCAGAACTGCACCAGAGTGTGGGGGAAAAGGCTCAGAGGGAGAGTGCTCTGTCTGTGTCTCTAGAAGCAAGCCAAGGGCGCTGAGGCGGAGAGGGTTTCTCAGGGCCTGCCCCCAGATAGTTCTGGAACCTTGTTCCACCAGGACCCCTGAAACCAGGACTCTGCAACTGCTTGCAAGCAGAAGGCTGGGAGGGCAGGGTGCTGGGATGATCGATCTTTCCATTGCATTTGTTTTTCTCTGATTATCCCTTAGGAACCGCAGAAGAGAATCCTGTTAATAATCCTCACGGGGTCTCCATGCACAATCATTCCTCTGTTAGCACGACTTCAACTTTGCTAAAACCCCTTCTCCACCTTGGGTTTCTTACAAAGCTTCATTCCACTAATTTGACACTGATGGGCACCATACCTAATCCCTTTCTCCTAATTCTTGAGTCCCTCTTCTGCTGTCAAAGGGAGACCCAAGAGAGACAGGAGGGAAAGCCCATAACGACATTTGCCATGTTGGGTCTTCTACCCTGCTCAGTGCTGGCACTGCACAGCCATAGGCCACATACCAAGGGACTTCCTTGCCCCCTGGTTTCTTGTTGGATTTGGCCAATGGGGAGCCCCAGCAGGAGATGGAGACCAGAAAGTTAGGGTGGGGCACTTATTTTCCCAGCTCCCTCACTTTGGGATCCCCCCTCAGGCCAACTAGGTCCCTAACCAAAGGGTCTCCTACCAGGTGGTCTTCTCCACACAGTCTTGTCTTAACCAAAAAAAAAAAAAAAGTATAGTCAATTCTTCTAATGTGGTTTTGTCAAATTTAAGGCTTTTTAAAATAAGAAATTACTAATAATCTAGGCTTCAGAATCTGTCCAGTTCCTTGGGGTATGAATGTTATGGTCATGTGGACACCAACATGGGTCACCTTTCCCTATTTCCTGAGACAAGGCCAGTTGCCCCATGCTTTGTGGATCCTAAGCTGCTTCCTAGCTGAGTCTTCTTCTAACATTTTATGGTTGTCTGATAAAGTTGGAGAACTTCAAGGGAAGATGTCCTGACCCCCTTGGAGTTGTGATGTATATGAAGTACTTACTTCAAGTGCTGAGACTGCAGCCTCATCAAAGTTTTTGACTTTATGAAGTCTATGGTTTGATCCGGATACAGTCCATTCAAGATTACAAAAGAACAACACCCGATGACCACCATCATCTGTCCCCGGGATTACTCCAAAGGCCTTCAAACCAGTTTTCTATTTTTTTTTTACTTCTAATACTTTAATCAGAGTGTGTATCTTTTTTTATTTTGTACTGGGGATTATACTCAGGGACACTTTCCCACTGAGTTACATCCCCAGCTCTTTTTATTTATTTCTTTCTAAATTTTGAGACAGGGTCTCACCCAGTTACCTTGAACTTGAGATCCTCCTGCCTTAGTCACCCAAGTCGCTGGGATTAGGGGCGTGCAGCCCTATGCCCAGGCTAGAGTGTACATCTTAAGAGCAAGATTGCTTTCCTGCAAAATCACAACACATTACACTCAAGAAATGCAATATTAATGTAAAAACTAGCATCTAATATATAATCCCCATGCTCATATTTCCTTGATTGACCTAATACTGGTCTTAATTTTTGTTTTTTTTGGGGGGTGAAGGATCCAATTAAGTATTATACATGACACTTGATAATCATTTTCTCTTTTTTTGTTTTTCCAAAATTTTTTCATTTTTAATTTTCTATATATATATGAGAATTATCCACATTTGGGAAAAGAGTATGATAGTTCAATGCATGTATATAATGTGTAATGATCAAATCAGGGTAACTAGAATTTCTGTCTCCTCACACATTTATCATTTCTTTGTGTTGGGAAACCTCATACTCCTCTCTTTTCGTTATTTTGAAATATATAACAAGTTGTTGTGGACTGTAGTTAACAACTATGCTGTAGAACCCTAGAAATTCTTCCTCTGATCCACCTATATTATAGTGCCCTTATCCAGTCTCTCTCTATCCCCAGTCCCCACCCCTTGCCCTTCCCAGCCTCTGGTGACCACTGTTCTAGTATCTGTTTCTATGAGATCAGCTGTTTTGGCTTCCACTGTGGGTGAAATCATGTAGCATTTGTCCTTCTGTGCCTGATTTATTTCAGTTAACATGATGTCCTCCTTTTCCGTCTGTGTTGCCACAAATGATAGAATTTCCTTCTTTTTCAAGGCTGACTAGTCCATTGTGTAGAATCCATTGTGAATCCAGTTTTCTTTGTCCATTCACTGATGGACAGCTGAGTTGCTTCCACAGTGCAGCACTGAACATGAGTTGCAGATGTCTCTTCGACATATTGATTTCTTTCCTTTGGATGTATACCCAGTAGTGGGATTGCTGGCTCCTAAGAGGTCTTCTCACTTCTAGCCTTGTGCCCCAACAGCCCTTGCCCCAAGAAAGAGTAGTAAACAGATCATGTAATTCCTCTACATAAAATCCTCCAATGGTTCTCTATTTGGAGTTAAATCCAAAGTCATTACAAATGACCATGAGCCGACATGCTCTGTTCTTTCCCCGTACTAATCAAACTCTGATCTACTACCAGTCCACATGCACCCAACTTGGGTACCACAGGACTCCTTCCTGCCTTCAGGCCTTGTTCTTGCTATCTCCTCTTTCTCAAATGCTCTCCCCTGGAGTCTTCATGGCTGACTTCATTTCTTATAGGTCTGCTCATATTTCACCCTATCAACAAGGTCTTCCTTGCCCTACCCCCTAATGCGATGGTTATTAGAAGATGGGGGTCTTTTAGGTAATTAGGATTAAGAAGTCATGAGAATGGAGTTCTCACGGATGAGGACTCCACAAGAGTCCTGAGAGAAGAAAAATATTTTTTAAAGGGTGATTTCATGAAAATAATAGGGAGAGTGGTGGAGTAGAGGAAAGGGATCAAAGGGGAGAGAGAATGGAAAGGGGAGGAGCTGCAGAACGAAACTGACCAAAGTGTGCTATGTGCATGCGTGACTATTTCACAATGAAATCCGATCATGTATAACGATAATGCACCAATTTAAGAAATAATTAATCATGGTGGGGGCAGTCCTGAGAGAACTGCTTCCCCTCTGCCTATGAGGGTACAGTGAAAACCCTGCTATCTGTGAGCCAGCAAGCAGGCCTCCCCAGGCATTGAATCCGCTGGCCCTTTGATCATGGGCTTCCCAGCTTTGGAAACTGTGAGGAAATAATGTGTATTATTTAAGCAACAGAGTTTACTATATTTTATTACATAAGCCTGAGTTGATTAAGACACCTACCATACAAAATAGGAACTCACTTACTCCCTACCACTTTCCATCCCCTTTAACATAATTGATTTTCTCCATAGTATTTATCTGATATATATATATTCTTCCTACTTATAATGTGAAACAAAGAATTGTTATGAAATTAAGATTCCCACATTCCCCCTGCACTAAAAAAAAAAAAAAAAGACATGAAGATTTCATGGACACTTCAGAGATATTTAATTGTATTTTTAAAAGCTTATCAGTTTCAGTTTCCAAAATTATACCTATGTAATTTATGGTCCTGTTCAGCAGTTAGATGTTAATAGGGCCAAAATCTTTGGGCTAAAATCAAGTGCTGCTCAGAAAGATCTATCCTCCATATTAGCAATGATAGGTTTAATGGTTGATTTCAGATTATTTCATATGCGCTCATACTACATTAGAAAAATTAATGATGCATGTTGTTCAAAAGAAATTACAATATTAAGATGTTAATTTTTATCTGCATTCTTTGAAGAATGACTGTGTTTCCTGATTTTTTTGTTGTGAATGCCAAAGAGATGTGTGAATGAGTTGGTTTCATGCCATTTTCTTTTGGCCTGCAGTATAGATTTGAGTTCTGGGCCAGCAAGAGCTAGAACAAAGACAGCATTAACCTTCCTGCTCAGGGGTGGGTGGGCACCCCAGAGAGAGGGAAGCACTCACACAAATGGCATACAGTTCTGTCTCAGCTGCCCAGAAGGACAGAACACAAGCTCTATTTGTCACGACTGGAATGAACTATAAAAGCCATCTCAGTTGGCACAAAATATTCGCTGCCTTTGAGATGAGGATTTTTTTCTCACATCTTTCTAAAACTTACTGTTAGGTTTAAAAGCAAACACTTTCTATTTTACAAAGGGCTCACAGGTTATCTTGGGCCCTGTATGGCAGCTGGCACACTGAGGCGTTAACCCTAGCAATGTGTAGTAATACCAAGTGCTTTACAAGAGCTTCTGCAGTTGTCTAGTTCGCCTGAAGGTGTCGCCATTGAGCCAATGAGTGATCCATAGCTTAGGTGGGACCACTTTAGCCCAGGACTTCAAATGTTTTGCTGCTCTATTTCCAGTTTAAAAGTCACTTCCATCCTTTTTGGTGCGTTCACACTAAAATGCTAAGTAAAAATAAGTACCACTTATTGACATGTTAAGTCTCATCTTTGCACAACAGAAGATGTCTAAGAAAGCTTTAAGGGTGCATTTATAGACCATTCCCAGCCCAGATAGGTCAAGTCAAAAACTTTCAGAGTCAGGGTTCAGATATTTTTAAAAGCCACACTGGTGATACTGATGTGTTGCCAGTTTGGGCACTCTGCTCTTAATGGTCAAGAACAGAACATCTTGGGACTGGAGCGGTGGCTCAGCAGTTACGGCGCCTGCCTTGCATGCGCAAGTACGCGAGTTCAAACCCCAGCACCACATACACAATGACGAAGTCTCAGAGCAACAAAAGCCATGTGAAAAACTAAATAAATATTGATTCTCTCTCTCTCTCTCACTGTCCCCTCTTTCTTTAAAAAAAAGAGAACAGAACATCTGGATCCAGATGATCTGAGTTCATCATTTCCCAGCTGTGTAACATTGGGTAACTCAACCTTTCTATGTTTCACATTTCTGATCTTTAGGATAGAGACAATAATAGTGCCTAACTCTAGACTTCTGTGAGGATTACATGAATTAACAGATAATTATTTAATAAGTGATAACTATTATGACTTTTATACTGTAATCCTCTTTATGCATGGAGGTTATATTCCAAGATCCCTAATGGATGCCCAATACTGTGGGTAGTACTGAATCCTATACAGTCGATACATGCCTGACTACGCTGAAGTTTAACTTATAAATTAAGCAGAGTAAGAGATTAATAACAACCAATAATAAAATATTGGTCACAATCTACTGTAATAGAAGTTATACACATGTGGTCTACATATAGAGAGGGACAATGAGAGAGAGAGAAAGAGAAAGACAGAATCAATTTTATTTAGTTTTTCATGTGGCCTTCGTTGCTCCGAGACTTCATTGCTGGGGTTTCAACTCTCATATTTGCGCATGCCAGCCAAGTGCCATAATTTAAGAGAGAAGGACAGTGAGTGAGAGAGGGAGGGAGAGAGAGAGAGAGAAAGAATCAATTTTTATTGAGTTCTTCACATGGCTTTCATTGCTCTGACACTTAGTTGTGTACATGGGTGCAGTGGTTTGAACCTGTGTACATGTGCACGCCGGGCAAGCTCCAGCCCCTGGTCTATCTTTCTTAAAAGAGTCAACATAACTATCATCAACTATCAGAATGCAGTTGACTGCAGGTAACTGAAACTACAGTACTTAAGGAAATTGTGCATCCCTTGAGAGTCAGCTGGAAAATGAGTTTGGTGCCTAGTGAGAAGTGTTGGGTATACCTGCAGTCCCAAACAGGGACTCTTCTCCCCTGAGCCACACAGGTAATCTTGTGTATGCTGATTTGGGTCCCCACTGAACCAGTATTGGGGTCTGGTCATCACATTCTATATTCCTAGTTTCTCTGCCCAAACACTACAATTCTTCATTCTCCAAAGTCTTCAGAAACCATGAACAATTTATGCACTGCAACTGCTGCTTTGTTACATAAACATTAGGTCAAGAGCAAGACCCTGAGAACGTAGCTCCAACCAACTGAAACAGATGGCAATAGAGCTTCCCAGAGGCCACGCTCCCCTCATATTTATTTACCTGGCAGGCAGCAGAATGAGCCGGTTTTGCTTTATGTGCAAAACTTTCCTCCCAGGCCAATTTTCTGGTGCCCCAAATGACATATCACAATATGAGATAAAAGTATCAAGAACAGTAATTTATTCCTGAAATACATCTTCCAAGTGCTACAGATATCTGCCACTTTGACCTCTCAGTCTGAACCTGAGCTGTCACCCACATTAAATTACTTTCTAAATCACAGGTAAACTTTACATCATAAAATACCATTCATAGCCACATCAATCCAACCTGAAATCTGCATTACTCTCTTGACCTGAATTCCTAGATATCCACAATTCACAGATCGACCAGCTTTGCTCTATCAATATGCCCCACTCCGGTGGTGTATTGCTCTCATAGATTACTGGAGTCACAGCTCACTTTGTTGATGTATAAGAGCAATATGTTAAGAAAGCCCCAGCTCACTTGGGTGATGTATTGCTGAAATGGTCGTCCAGGAGAACCATGCTGGTGATGTATGGCCCTAACAAGGGCACCAACTGGGAGAGGACAAGCTCAAAGTTGGTTCTGCTTAGCTTGTAGAGGCAGAGAAACACAATGTAGGTCCCACTGTTAATTCCCCCCATGTTTGCATGAAAGAAAGCAGCTGCACACACAAAGAGCCAGCTCTCAACCATGTCTGTCTTAGGAATGATGGTTTGCAATCACTGTAGATTTCTTTCCAGGCCTGAAGGTAAACAAAGACACATAGACGCTGCTTTTACATTGTGGATGTATGATGTACTTGGTAATAAAATTATTAAAGGAAATTGCATAAGAACATCCATTTCAGTAATTTGTCAGTTATTAAATAATTTGGACAACTGTAGATAATGTGCATCAAAAGACATGTTCAAGGATGTTCCTATCAAAATTATAGAATAATCAAAATCAGAAAACCAAGGCCCATCAACTACAGAACAGTGTCATTTAACTAAGGCAACAATAATCTGTATGTCATACACAGTAGTTTTTTAAAGCCTACTACTCTATGGTCAGCTGATCTAGGTTAGGCTATGAGGGTTTGGGGAGACACTGCCTCGCGGGTCTCTCATCCTACTCCTAGGACCAATCTGTACTTGCTTATCTCACAGTGATGGTGGAGACACATGACCTAGCAAGCCAATGTTCACAGTTCACAGCACTATTTTCAAGACTGTATCACTTTTGCCACTGTCTTTTTTTTTTTTTTTTTTAAAGAGAGGGACAGAGTGAGAGAGACAGAAAGAGAGAATTTATTTTTTTTTCCATCTGGCCTTGGTTTCTCTGACACTTCATTGTGTATGTGGTGCTGGGATTTGAACCCAGGTCCTTGTGCATACCAGGCAAGCACTCCAACTACTGAGCCACTGCTCCAGTCTGTTACTGTCCTCTTAACCAAAGCAAGTCACATGGCCAAAGCTATGGCAGAGAATTACACCCTGTCCACAGTGAGAAGGCACTGAAAAATTATGACAAAGGGTAACAGATATGGGGAGGCTGATCAATAGTATAATTTATACCTGGTAGATGAATAAATTGATATAGTCATATAATGGAATACTATATAGCAACAAGAATGAATGAATTACTGCTATGTATAGCATTCTAAATCTCACAAAAATATTGTGGAGCAAAAGAAGTCAAACACAAAAGAATTCATAGGTCTGATTGTACTATATAGACCTGGAAGTCAGACTGGGTGTGGTGGTGAATCCCAGCCTCTCAGGAGACTGAGGCAGGAAATACAAATTCAAGGACAGCCTGGAAAACTTAGCAAGAACCTATTTTAAGGGGCTGGAGCAGTGGCTCAGCAGTTATAGCACTTGCCTGGCATGTACGAGGACCTGGATTCAAACACCAGCACCACGTATACAATGAAGTGCCAGAGCAACGAAGCCACATGAAAAACTAAATAAAATTGATTCTCTCTGTGTCCCTCTCTCTCTTAAAACAAACAAACAAAAAATAACCTATCTTAAAAATTTTTAAACTGGGGAGAACTTCTGATCATGGTGACTCATGGCAGAGCTGCGTGAAGAGTCTATCCATGAATGCGGGATGCCAATAGTGGGAGAGGTGGGTGGATGACAAGATTTCTCCCCAAATTCATTACTATTCAGGGAAGGAAGTTTAATGACACAGAGTTGTGGACAAGCTGAAAGTGCAGGAAGTCCCAATTGATAATTTTCCAGTGCCAGCTGATGGCAGGCTGGAAATCTTCCCTGGAGGGGAGGAAGCTGCGCACTCTTAAATAAACTCAGATAAAATGGTGACCACTCAGCAGAGTCTGGGTGCGGGACTCTGGTACCCCAGGGTTGCAGCAGTGGCAGGAAATGAGGAATTGCTTTGGTACATGCAAATTAGAGCCCCCTGAATCTGATCGGTGAAGAAGCAGGGTAGCACCGCCATCTTGAAACCTCACAGAGGCTGGTACAGGAAACCACTTCTTGAACAGTGAATCCAAAAACACCAGATACAGAGTGGAATAGGGAGTGCAGTCGGGAGGAGGGGCTCCAGATACCCAGTGTTTTGATGTCTGCCATGGGGGCTGTATGAGCCTGGCAGACCCTTCCTATTGGTCTAGTGACTCGCGTTTAGAGGGTTCCTGCCCACCCTGTTGCACACCCAATCTGCGGGTAGAGTCAGTGACCAGGATTCTGCTCAATAGGACCTATAAACACCCTGGGAAGGCTAGGTCTTCAGATCCAACAGATACTGCCTGAAACTGTCAAGCAGGGCAGAGGCTAGCATCAGCTTCAGAGACCTATGAACTGAAGGGGTAGCCTGGATCCAGTACTTTATTCTACTTTCAGACCCTGAATTCTGTAAACAGACGCGGTCCCATAGAACCTGGGTGCTCCAAATGGAACTGGGCTTCCACGCCCCCTAGTGATTGCATTTGAGACCTCTATAGACACTGGTCTAACTGAGCTTGGTGTCTCCTTCACACCTGACTCCCCTTGCAGGGGTTGAGACTGCCCCACACATATCATCTCTTGGGACAAGTGGGGACCTCAAGACACCCAAGAGTGGGGTGATAACAGTCCTGGGTATGCTCAGTTCAGGCCAGCCACTCTCCTTGGAGCAGCAAATGTCCCTTACAGCTGCACCAGGATCCACAAGACTCCCAGTGGCTCCTGGGTCCCTGGCTGAAGTGGGACAAGAGTTTCAGCAGGCAGACACTAAACTGCCCAAGAGTGCAGCTTGGGTGGCCCTGAAGTCTCTTCTCACAGGAAGCAGGGAAGGTGTATGTTTGCAATCCCTCTACAAGAGAAAATTACTAGGAGGCTTCCTGGGAATCTCACTGTCAGCTGAGATCACCAAAATTCAGTCCCTTCAATGAACTCATCTGGGAAGTGACTCCACCTAGAAGTTGGCTATGAACACATACTCCCACAGTATATTTTGACCTTGGTGGTAATAATTCAGAAACTTCCCAACTCCTTTTTCCTGTTATTGTTTTTTGAATTGGTGTTCCTTAGTGTATGTACTTTTTGTTTGTTTGTGTGTGGTTGATAGGTTTTTACTGTCACTGATTTGGTGTATTGGTTTGCTGTGTTCACATTGCTGGGGTTTGACCTGTGGTGGTCTGCAATATTGCAAACTAGTCTCAGTCTCTTTGGGCTGAAAAGACCTCCAGTCTTTATTATCCCCTTTTTCCCTTTACTCTGTCAATTCCTAAACTCTATTCTGATCTTTCTTATCCTACTTCAAAGTCATTAGCCTACTCTCAGCCCATTTCTATCTTTTCCTTATTTCTAGCAGAATAGCCTACATCATCTCTACTACCTTGTAGCTCTATATCTTAATTCACAAGTTCCACTCTACCTTCCTACCTCATTCCCTTTGCTCTCTAGACTTTTTTTTTTTTTTTTAAGAAAGAGAGAAACAACTTTATTTAGTTTTTCACATGGCCTTAGTTGCTCCAACACTTAGTTGTGTACATAGTGCTGGGGTTTGAACCAGGTCCTCGTGCTTGCCAGGCAAGCACCGAAACCGCTGAGCCACGCTCCAGCCCCTGCTGTGTAGACTTTTTTTCCCCCTCACCTACAGAGGTCCTGGTAAACTGTAGTGAATGCCATACTTGAAAACGGGTGTTTGCTTGCTAACCATGTATAGTGTGAAAGCTATCAAGGAAGAAGACTGCTAATCCCATTGCTCCTATAGGTGCTAATCTACACTGAAACAGCTACAGTTGACATCGTCTGGTGTATGCATTGGATGCACTTATTGACTTCTACCCTCATCCCCTTAGATACTGGAAAACCTAAAGGTCCACAGTACTTCACAGATTGGGGCTGCCAGCCATTGAACTCTGCAACCCAAATTGTACCCTAGCCCAACTAAACAAAGAGATAAAAAGTTCCAATACCATCAATAAAGCCCCAAAGAGAATTATTCAGTGTTGGATCTCAAGCCACACTCCCTGTAACTGAAAATGAAGAAAAAGGGAAACAATCCTCCACCTCAACCCCACAGATCCCCATCCAAGGGGTCCATGGTCAGGGTCCTAGATGAAAACCTAGAAAAATGTATCAACAATATGATTAGTAATTCAAAGAATTAAAAGAAGATTTAAGGAAAGAGAGCAAGTTCAAGAGATGAGAGACCATGTATATAAAGAGCTAGATATTCCGAAAAGAGATGTAGCAGAGCTCTTAGAATTGGAAAATACTGTCAACCAAATCAAAAGCTCATTTGAAGATACTAATACCAGAGAAATCTCAGTAGAAAATAGAACCTCAGCTCTCGAAGAATGAATATCAGATAACAAAGACAAGCTGAGCAACGTTGAGTTCAAGGAGAACAGACAAGAAAAGAAACTTTTTGTGCATGATCAGAACTTCCAAGTAGTATTTGACAGGATGAGAAGAAATAACATGAGAGTACTTGGGATTGAAGAAAACATTGAATAACAAACAAGGGGCATTAAGAAACTTCTATGTGAAATTGCCAAGGAGAATTTTCCCCATACCAGAATTGATCCAGAAAATCAAATTCAAGACACTTATAGGACACCAAACAGACCTAACGAAATGAGAAATTCACCAAGACACATCATTTATAAAATGAATAACTGAGAAATCAAGGAAAGAATCCTAAAAGCAGAAAGGGAAAAACACCAAATCACATTCAGAGGCAGAGCAATTAGGATCACTATGGATTTCTCAGAACAAACAATAAAGGCCAGGAGAGCATGGAATAATATTTTTCAATTTTTGAAAGAACAATTTTCAGCCAAAGATAATATACCCTGCAAAACTCAGATTTCAATATGATGGGGAAATATACTTCAATGATTAAATTCAAGCTAGCAATGTACATAAACACAAAGCCTGTGCTACAGAAAATTCTCAAAGGCATACTTCATTCACAGGAACATACAAACAACTTCAAAAACACTTAAACAGAAGAAAATCAATAACCACAAAATATACTAAAATATATCCAAGATGGCACAAAAGACATCAATAGTCATAATGTCAGGGACCCAGATTCCCATATCTACTCTAACTCTGAATGTGAATGGACTCAATGCCCCAATCAAAAGACACAGATTGACTTACTGGATCAAAAAACAAAATCCAACAATATGCTGCCTACAGGAGATATGCCTCACAATCAAAAACAGACATAGACTGAAGGTTAAAGGTTGGCAAAATGTCTACCAGGCTTGTGCCCCGAAAAAGCAAACTGGCATTGCAATCCTTCTATCCAATAAAGTTAATTTTGACCAAAAACTAGTCAGAAAGGACAAAGAAGGTCATTATCATAGTAAAGGGAACAATTCATCAAAGAGACATAATGATAGTTAACATTTATGCCCCCAATTACAACCCTCCCAAATACATGGAAAAAGTACTCAAGGAAATTAAACTGCTCATTGATCTCAACACAATACTACTGGGGGATTTTAATACAATCTACAATACACAGATCATCAAAGCAAAAAATCAACAAAGATAATTCTAACCTAAATAACTCTATAAATCAAAGGGACTTAACAGACATTTACAGAATATTCCATCCCAAACTGGCTGAGTTTGCCTTCTTCTCAGCAGCTCACGGATCCTTCTCCAAAACAGACCACATCCTAGTCCACAAAACTAACCTTAAGAAATATAAAAAAGTTGATATAGTCCCATGTATCCTGTCAGACCACAATGGTATGTTCTTAGCAATTAACGACAAGAAAAACAACAGAAACTACTCAAATTCTTGGAAATTGAATAATATCCTCTTAAATGAAGAATGGATAAAAGGGGAAATGAGAACAGAAATCAAGAAATTCTTGGAAATGAATGAGAATGATGGAACAATGTATTGAAACCTCTGGGACAGTATGAAAGTATTCTTAAGAGGTAAATTTATAGCACTGAGTGCCTTCACCAAAAATCAGGAAAGAGCCCAAATAAATAGACTTAAGCTCCAACTCAAATCCCTACAAAAAGAGGAACAATCCAATCCCAAACCTAACAGAAGACAGGAAATAACTAAAATCAGAGTCAAAATCAATGAAATTGAGAACTAAAAACAATACAAATTATCAATATCAACAAAACAAAGAGTTGGTTCTTTGAAAAAATAAATAAGATCAACAGACCTCTTGCCAACCCCACCAAAAGGAATAATGAAATGAAGCAAATCACCAAAATCAAAGACAAAAATGGAGATATCACCACTGACTCAACCAAAATCCAGAAGATTATCAGAATTTATTTTGAAAAATTATACTCTGCCAAGTTTGATAATCTGGAAGAAATGGACAAATATCTTGCACATACGATATTCCCAAATTAACATGGGAGGACACTGAAATTCTAAACCAACCAATCTCAGGTAGCGAAATCAAAACAGCAATCAAAGACCTTCCAAAAAAAGAAAAGCCCAGGACCTGATGGATTCACATCAGAATTCTACGAGACCTTTACAGAAGAATTAACACTGATCCTCTACAAGCTTTTCCATGAAATTGAAAGTGTTAGAACCCTCTCAAACACTTTTTATGAAGCAAATATAATCCTGATACCAAAACCCAACAAAGACACATCAAGAAAGGAAACCTACAGACCAATTTCCCTGATGAACATAGATGCAAAAATCCTTAATAAAATTCTAGCTATCCGGATCCAAAAATACATCAAAAAGATAATATATCATGATCAAGTGGGCTTCATTACAGGAAAGCAGGGATGGTTCAACATACGCAAATCAATAAATGTAATTCACCACTTAAACAGAATTAAAAATAAAAATCATATAATCAAATCAATCAATGCAGAAAAGGCCTTTGATAAAATTCAGCACCCATTTATGCTCAAAACTCTGGAGAAGATAAGGATCAAAGGAAGATACTTTAATTTTGTAAGCACCATTTGTGACAGACCCATAGCCAACATTATGCTTAATAGAGAAAGACTGAAAGCATTCCCACTGAATTCAGGAACAAGACAAAGATGTCCACGTTCATCATTCTTATTCAATATAGTCCTTGAAACCCTAGCCAGAGATATCAGACAAGAGAAGGAAATAAAAGGAATTCAAATAAGAAAAGTGGAAGTCAAGAAGTCTCTATTTGCTGATGGCATGATCTAGAAGACCCAATAAGCTTGACCAGAGGACTCTTAGAGCTTATAAACGATTTCAGCAAAGTGGCTGGTTATAAGATCAACACTCATAAATCATCAGCTTACCTACACTCCAGCAACAATTCCACTGAAGAAGAAATCAGGAAGTCTGTCCCATTCACAATTTCCTCAAAAAGAATAAAATACTTGGGCATCAATCTAAAAAAGGATATCAAGGACCTCTACAATGAAAACTATTGAACATTAAAAAAAGAAATTGCAGACAACCTGAGTAGATGGAAAAACATTCCATGTTCATGGTTAGGCAGAATCAATATAATCAAAATGGCCATTCTATCGAAAGCCCTATACACATTCAATGAAATTCCCATCAAAATACCAATGACATTCTTCATGGATATAGAAAAAGCAATTCTCAAATTCATATGGAATAACAGAAGACCCAAAATAGCCAAAACATTACTAAGCAAGAAAGAGGAAGCAGGAAGTGTCACAATTCCTGACCTAAAATTATACTATAGGACTATAGTAACAAAAACAGTGTGGTATTGGTATCAAAACAGAAACGAAAACCTACGGAACAGAATAGAAGATACCCAGACAAACGCTCAAATCTTTAATCATCTGATATTTGATAAAGGAGGCAAAAGCATAGTGTGGAAGGACAGCCTGTTCAACAAACGGTGCTGGACAAACTGGACAGCCATATGCAGACAGCTGAAATTGGATCCTTACCTCTCACCCTGCACAAGAATCAAATCAAAATGGTTCAAGAATCTGGAAATTAAACCAGCAACTATACAATTGCTTGAAGAAAAAATAGGATCAACACTCCATGACATAGGTGTCGGCACCACTTTCCTTAACAAGACTCCCATAGCACAAGAATTAAAGCCAGGAATAAATGAATGGGATGCCATTAAATTAAAAAGCTTCTGCACAGCTAAAGAATTAGTCAAGAGTATCAAGAGAGAACCTACAGAATGGGAGAAAATCTTTGCTTGCAATACTTCGGACAGAGGAATAATATCTATAATATACAAAGAAGTCAAAAAACTGAACAACAAAACCACAGTAATTTAATCAATAAATGGGCTAGGGAGCTAAATAGAAATTTCTCAATGGAGCAAGTCCAAAAAGCCCATAAATACATGAGAAAATGCTCTACATCACCAGCAGAGAAATGCAAATCAAAACTTTGCTGAGATTCTACCTCACTCCTGTCAGAGTGGCAAAAATGAAGAATACGAACAATGACGGATTCTGGGGGGTTGTGGGAAGAAAGGAACACTTTCACACTATCGGTGGGACTGCAAGCTTGTACAGCCACTCTGGAAAGCAGTATGGTGACACCTCAAAAAACTAGGGCTGGAGCCACCTTATGATTCAGCTGTCCCACTCCTGGGTATTTTCCCCAAAGAGCTAGAATCTGCATATTACAAAGACACACCTTCATCAATGTTTATAGCAACTGAATTTACTATAGCTAAACTATGGAACCAACCCAGATGCCCCTCACTGGGCAAGTGGATTTAAAAACTGTGGTACATATATACTATGGAATTCTACTCTTCTATTAGAGAGAACTATATCATGACATTTGCAGCCAAATGGATGGAGATGGAAAAAATTATGCTAAGTGAAATATCCCAAATTCAGAGACTCAAGGGTGGAATGTTTTCTCTCATATGTGGAAATAGAGTACAATTAGAAACAGACTGAAAGTAGGCTAAGCTAATAATAACCTCAAAATGGGTGAATTTTTACATGAACAGGGTGAACCTTGCTTATGACACTGGGGGATGAAGGGAGGGGGCAGGAAAGGAGGGTGGGAGTAAGAGGGATATCAAGGCAGCTGGAGGGAGGGAGTAGGGAGGTTACCAACCCAGTGGGGAACCTTCGACTTCCATGAGAAGCCCAACTAACATGGGGGGTAAAGTAGGGGAAACATGGAATTGGGGGGAACCCTAAGGGGGAAAATCATGAACTGGTATCAGCCTTGGCTTGCTCTGTCATTATGCATGTGATCATGATAATGTGGCAATGATTCCCTCCTATATATGTATGACTATGTTGAATGAATTTAAAAAATATTTTTTAAGGGGGGGGCTGTGGATGTAGCTCAGTGGTAAAGCACTCTTGAGTTCAATTCCCAGTACCACTAAACAAATAGGGCAAAGGTGGAAGTCAGACACAGCTAATGATGGTGTTAGAAGTCAGGGCAGGGGTCACCGCTAGAGAATATGACTAGAAGCAGGAACCAGAAAGGTTTGTGGGTGTGATATGCAGTTTATTGCAGTAGTAGCTGAGTTTTCACTGTGTGCAGGACACCTGTAATTTGTGCAAAGCAACTTCAGAACAATATTTTTTCAAGGGCTAAAGAAAGGAAGGGGCTTCCCCCAGGGTGTTGGTTTAGCCCTACTCACCTACAGATGTCAAAATGAAAAAAAAATTGTGTGCTGATTATATTGCAAATAAAACCAGGGAGGATTTGAGTCTGGGAGTGTCATCCACACTTGCAGAGCACTGCATTAATTAGCAAAGACCCACAAACTTCTTCAGACTTGACTTCTCCTTTGGTCTCTACTTACTTACTGACCTATAACCTAGGAGCATTATGCATTGCTCCAAGCCTGTTTCTTTAACTCAACTTATAGCACCATCATAGAGTTGTTTGATTAAATTGCTCAATTTCATATACGCTGCTTAGCTTAGTAACTGCCCCACAGTGTTCAAGGAGTGAATTATCCAGTTTTCCACCCACTCATCCATCTATCCATCTACGTATCTCTTTAATTGCCCATCCTTCCTTCCACCCACCCATTCATCCATCCTCCCATCACCTGCCCACCCACCCATTCTTCCACTGATCATCCAACCCTTCTCCCTTCCTCTACCCCATCATCCACCATAATTCACAAAGGAGTGTGGTGTTTGGAGTTTTAAACTATATTTGAGGCCTAATTCTTTCTCCCAGTGTGATCTTGAATAAATAGTTCTCTAAATTTTTTGTTTAGTCTTCTGTAAAATGGGGGAGGAGTACTTATTTTGTCATTATAAAATTACTATGAGAACTATATGATTCATTAAACTCCCCTTAGGCAATATATCTACTTAATGAGTAGCAAGGCCTACGCAAGAAAGGGAAAATACATCATAGGGTGAAACTGTAAAAAGAACTATCAAGCAGAACCCTCCCATGCTTCAGACCCATTCTTGACTCCTCCTGGACATCACACACTTCAAATGTGCCAAGTTCCCTCAAATCACCAGACCTAAAATTATGCTCAATTACGTTTTCTGCTAGGGGGTGAATTGTATCTCCTCAAGATTCGTATGTTGAATTCCTAACCCCCAGTACTTCACAATGTGACTTTATTTGGAGATAGGGCCAGCAGAGGTAATCAGGTTAAAGGAAACTGTTAGAGGGGACCCTAATTCAATATGACTGGTATCCTTACAAAAGGGGAAATTAGAAGACAGACATAAATAGAGTGAAGATGATATGAATAGATAGGAAAAGATGACAAACTATAAGTGAAGGCGAGAGGCCTGGAACAGTCTCCTTCACAGCCCTCAAAGGAACCAGCCCTGGTGACACCTTGAACTTGGACTTTCAGCCTCCAGAACTCTGAGAAAACAAATTTCCATTGTCTAATCCTCCCACTTGATGGTACTTGAAAATGGCAGCCCCAGTAAACTAGTACTCCTCCCTACTGTCCTCCTTCTTTGGTATTTTCTGTCTCAGTACATTGTACCATCTGCCTGATTGTTGATACCAAATACCTGGCATTGAGATTTTCCCTCCATTTTCCTCACTTGTCCCTTCAAGTCTATACATCTTGCCTATTTCCTTCCTAAATATTTCAAGGATCCATACAACCATCTCCATCCACAATACAGAAACCCAAGTTCAGGCTTCCTGGAGATCACCTCCTCAGCAGTCTCCCCCTCTCCAATCCATTTTCTACATTACTAATCAAATTCAAAATAATTTCCTGGCTTAAAAGCCTTCAATGCCAAAACTCCATTAAGGAAGTTGTAAGAATCCCTAGTGGTGCTCCTGAAGACATCTCCTGTCCTCCAAAGGCTCATGTGTTGAAGGCTTGACCCCAGTCCATGGCACTACTGGGAGGCAGTGCAATCTTTAGGAGGTGGAGCCTCATAGAAGGAAGTCAGGCCATTGTGAGCATGCCAGTGAAATATTGGGACACCGACCCGTGTACCACTGAGGCACACCTCCATCCCTTTTTTTTTTTTTAAGTTAAGACTAAGGCTGATCTTAACTTATGATCCTGCTCTTAGCCTCTCAAGTACTGGGATTACAGATGTATACTACCATGCCCATCTTATCTCCAGTGCTTTGTCACAGTGACATAAAGCCAAGGTGCTCACTCAGACTAATATTTCCCCATTTGCCCTCTCTTCCCATCAGTCCTAGTTCCGCTGGCCACGCACCAGGTTGTTTCCCCTCCAGGCTTTATATGTGCTATTCTTTCTGCTAAGATATTCACCTTCTCACATAACTAACTTCCCCTCATTTTCCAGTTCTGATCTTACATATCAAAGTGGGGTTAGGTTCTTCCTCTGCATCCTCTGGCAAAGCACTGATCAGGTCACTTTGCTGCTGAATTGCCTGTCTTTCCCCCAGAATGCGAGCTCCGAGCTCCATGGGAGGGGGTCCTGGGCCTTCTCCTTCATCATTGTATCCTGTCTCACTGCCCTTGCTGCCACTCCACAGGTGTTCAATTGATATTGGCTGAAAGGTCTCCGGAAAGGAAAAAGAGATGCTATTTCTCATGTCAACCAAAATTTGGAAGCCAGCATTCACAAGGTCCACATGGGAGAGACACTGAGTAGGTCACGGATAATTGCAGGAGTTAAATGTCAAGCTTTATACTGGAGTATGATTCTGTAGGCTAAAGAAAATGCTGAAGGTTCTTGAGCTGGAGAGGAGGAAACATATTCACATATCTAAGAAGATTCTCATGGAAATGCCAAGCAAGGTAGAAGAGAATAGGACAATCTGGAGTGAGGTCATTCACCAATAGCCTCTGGCCATAAAGCAAAATGAACATGGAGTTCTTAAAAAGGGAAAGAAAGGGGTGTGTATTTGTCAGCTTTCTGTCACTATAGTGAAATACCACACAAAGGCTACTTATGAAGTAAAGACAGGTTTATTTAGCTCATAGTTTTGTTGGAGTTCAAAGTCCCACAGCAGATGGCCCTATTGGTTTAGCTTCTGAAAAAAAGGTAGTGGATGTTCACATCATGGTGGGAACAAATGTAGGAGCAAGTAGTCATATCTTGAACTGGAGCAGAAAGAAAAAGATCAGGGTTCCACAGTTCCTGTCAAGGGTATACTCCTGATGACCTAAAGACCTCCCACTGGCACCACCCTAGGGACTGAGGCTTTCACATGTGGACCTTTGGGGAACTCTCAACATTCCACATAGCAGGGCAGAAGTAAGAAACTTCATAGAGGAAGGGTCAAGTCATCTGGTCGGATAGTGGGAACCATAAAGGGATGGAGTGATGACTAGGACCGTGAAACAGTGATAAACACAGCAGTGGAGGGGGAAGAAAAATGTGTTTGACAAAGCAGGAGAAGGTAAGAACTGGAATATAGGAGACTGGGGCATGTGTAATCCCCAAACAGGAAAGTGCTGAGGATCCTGAGAGAGTGTGTGGGTAAAGAACAGCAAGAGTCCAAGTCACCTGCCTTGGGGACTGCAAGAGAAAGAGCCTCAGAAACAGGATGGGTTGGGTAGGATGGGAGTAGAACAGCATTCAAGAACAGAAGCCACGGGTGAGTTGTGGAGAGGAAGAGGCAGTACGATTAAAACATTTATTGCTGCAGAAGGACCAAAAGGAACCAGAAGACCCAGAGATTATTCACTCTTCTTGAGAAGACCCTACTGAAAGCATCACTCAGCAAATGACTCCTACCTCCTTACCCAATTACACCTGCTTTACAAGGAACTTGGGCTGCTCTCCTATAAATTTTCCTTAATGTCCAACACATTTTATTTTATTGTATTTCAGCTAGCTCCTATAATCTAAGCTGTGTGCATATTACCTGAGTCATACATAAAGCTTTTGACATGTTTCTGGTCACATAATCTGGGCTGATGTGAACTTGCAATTGGGACACATTCTTTCCATATTTTTACCCCTCAATCTCTCAGGATAAACCAGGGATTGTGATGTCCAAAGAAGTTAGGGAGGATATGATAACTCAAGAGAAACGAGAAAGGGGAGATCTCAATATGTGCAAAAATTTTCCGACTAGTTCTAGTGTCTTATGTTGTTCTAAAGATTTTATAAAAATAATACTCTTCCCTCTAAAAGAAACTGAGCCAGGCACCAGTGGCCCATGCCTGCAGTTCCAGCTACTCCAGAGGCTGAGGTAGGCATTATCACTTGAGCCCGGGAGTTCAAGGCCAGCCTAGGCAATATAGCAAGACTCCGTCAATCGATAAATAAAATGAAAGTAATTGAGATGGCAGTGATAAACAGGAGCCAGGCTTGAACATAAACACAACTGGTGACCTACTGCAGTGTAACAGCAGCAAAGAATACAGGCTTTGGTGTACAACAAGTCAGAATCCTTGTGCCTCCTCTAGCTGTGTGATATTGTGCTAGTTATTTAATATCACTGACCCTTAATTTTGTTAATCTGGCAAAGGGTGCAAATAATGGTATCTTGTGTTAATGTGAATATATTTTGAAAATCAAATGAGATCACGATTGGAAAACACTAAACCCAGTGTAAGTCCTCAATAAAGTACAGAATAAGTTCATAAGAAATATTATCTATGATTATATTTGTTAGGAAGGATCTATGGCCAGAAGGTAAATGCTATAAATATGCTGATGTGTCCACGGGCTCCTAAGAAGAGGAGATAATGCCTCATGGATGTTTCAGGATAACACAGGCTAAGTCACTTGCAGAAGTCATGAGCAACCTAGAAGGTTTTTCTAGCTTAAAAAGCCTAAAAAATTAAGAAGATTCAGATTAGAATCTGTGGTTCTCTGGGCTCAGGGCCATTCCACAAATGGAAATATGCTTAGTCTCCAGGAGCTATCTGCTTAATCAAAACAATTTGCCCTGAATTCTCTTGAATAAATCAGTCATGCTCTGGTGTTTCCCCCGTGTGTTCAGTTAGTGGATCTAGAACTCATTTGAAGTACAATGTTGTATAAACAACTGGGGATCCAATAAGTTGGGTCTCTCAGAAGTCCATGGTACGAGGTATTTTATTCTCATCTTTTTCTATGACTTTATACCAAAAACATACCAAGCATTAAGTAAATAACTGTTGGAATGAGAGAATAAACCCAGCTATGAGATGATACTACAATGAACCAAATACACTCCACATCAAAGAATTGCATAAATATCGGTCAAAAGAAGATGAAAACACTCAGCACTGATTATACAATGTGTGACCATAACTTGCAAGACCCAGAGCACAAACTTCCCTGATGAATCATGCACAGAAAGCTGAGCACACCAGCCTACTCTGAAATGAATCAAACTACTGATATCTGCCTCTTCCTTTCTCCTTTGTGAGAAGTGAATTCTTACTATCCTTATCTGGGCAACACCTTGAAATGCTTACTGGCATATAATCAGGTTTGGCAAATTCAAGTATTTTGGTTGGCTAACAAAACAAAATAACTTTTCTTGCTAAAAATTTCAGATAGGGGGCTGGAGCGGTAGCCTAGTAGTATAGCACTTGCCTGGCGTACATGAGGGGAGGGCCCAGGTTCGAACCCCAGCACTGCAGATGCATAACTGGGTGTGGGAGCAACGAAGACCAGATGAAAAACTAAATAAAATTCTCTCTCTCTCTCCTCTCCATCTCTCTTAAAAAAAGAAAAGAAAAAAAATTTCAGATGGGTCCCCTAGAGACATGCACACCACACTACACCTTACTTAAAAGCAGTGAGATATCAATCATTTATCTTTACATCAGTTTATTATCATGGGACAAAATGTTGGTAGATATATTTTCAAATACACCATGTTTAAAGGAATGCAATACACCTTGGAACAATGGTACATGCTTGCACCAAGCATGATCTCCTACCCTTAATAAGGTTCCGAAGCTAGTAATGGAAGAAAGGATGGGCGGCAACACTTACCAGCAGTCAGTTACTTTCCCCAGGAGTTATTCCTATGTTTTTCTCATTTAATGCCTACAAATAGTTCACGAGGTAGGTATTACGTTTCTTTCTGCAGATGAGAGAAGAAGTACGAAGATAGTAATTGTTCAAGGTTATATAAATTACTTAGCAGCCTGAGGTTCACACTCCAAACGTGTGAAAAGTATGTCCAACTCCAGCACTCATGCTCTTTCCACCACAGCACATGGAAATAAATCTATTCTAGGCATAACCAACTAAAGAGAGGCACAGTGATGTTAAAGAAACTCTAAACAGGGGGATGGGGATGTGGCTCAGTGGTGCGGACCATGCTTAGGATGTGCAAGGCCCTGGGTTCAATCTCCAAAACAAAAACAAAAACAAAAAAAAAAAGGAAAGAAAAGAAAGAGTAAATAGCTATTATATTTGTTTAGTACTTCCTTATATTTATTTGGCTTGCAATACTAAGACAGCTCTTTTCAATGTAAAGCTATTATAGAAATCAGGAGTTAATATAAATTAAAAAAAAACAATAAAAACATCTTAGACCAAGAGACAATTCTGAAGTTGACAAGATTTATTATTATGCATTTTCTTTACATATTTTTCAGTGCATATGATTTTAATAACCAAAATATTTTCATCACTCAAATACAGTATAAGAAGTTACTTAACATAAATATATATATATATTATATGTACAAAATTTTACAAAGACACTAAAAGGTCCTGACAATGAAATCTTGAGTTTTGAAAGCAGAAACTAAAGGTTAAGTACTGAACATCAAGATGAAAACTACCATTCTGATACTTTAGGAAGTTCTTGAAGGAAGTACAACATTCAGGAAAAATACTTATATGTACATATATACTCTATCAAACTTGATAGTAAAAGTGCTACTTGCCAGAGCACTGACAAAAATAAAGAACTTGAGAAACAATACAAGCTCAAAAATAAAAGAAACTGAAAACAAATGTACTAAACCAAACCATTTTAGAACACCTGAAGACCACTCATGCTTCATTAATATTTTTCTACCATGAGCAGAATCAATCTGCCATCTCCCTAACATGGAAATCATGAGATCTATTCAGGGAACTAACAGCTAGTTTAAACTATTTAAACCCAATGTGCAGGTGGTATCTTTATTTGAAAGAATTATTCTCAGGAAAATGCTAATGTCACTGAAGGAGAGTTACTAAGCATCTTTTTAAATTACACATATTTTTGAGGTAAAAATTGTCAAACTATTTCCATACTGTAAGATCCTACCAGTAGAATATTGTCTTTATTACTTGATCATAGACAAAGGATTTTTAAAGCTGTGAAATATAATGAGATTGTTTTTTAGTGTATGGTGCTGGGCATTGAACCCAGGGGTGCTCTACCACTGAGCTATACCACCACTCCTTCTCATTTTTTTTTTTCAAATTTTGAGAAAGGGTTTTGCTAAGTTGCTGAGGCTGGCCTGGAACTGTGATATTTCTGACTCAGCCTCCCAAGTGATTGGGATTATAGCCCATGCCACCACATACAGCTTATAATTAGGTTCATTAATCTCCATCAAATCATACACAAACTCTTTCATTACACCTTCAGCAAAACAAGCACTGTCAAGAAAAGGACCAGCCTCTGATCTCCTAAGTGGGATTCTGGCAATATGTCATTAGTTTTAAATTATATTAATATAGCCCCATTTCAAAACAGAAAACAGGGTAAACTATTATGCCAGCAAGCCACATTATTAATATATAATTATACTATATTTAGATATTTATAATTTGTAAAGAAACAGGAAATTACACCTTGAATTTGTATACTCTTCAAAATGGCAAACCAGTTAACCCTTCAGAAAAGTTTTAGATTTAAGAATGCAAATAAGCTGTCATAGTTAAACTTTTATTGACAATTTCACAACAAACCTCATGCTAACTATTTGTAGGGAAGAGAATACATAAGCCCAAAGATATACTGGTTAATCACATTTCCAATATTTATGAAAAAATAACCATGTACAAACAGACTAAGGAACTACCTAGAGGTGCCATATCACTGAAATTTAAGACAACTGAATAACTAGCGATAGGACCATTCAGTTGGTCCTGAATCCCTAATTTCATTCTGTTGGTAAATGTTCCAATATAGTAAACATCTGTTTAAATTTTCAGCTGAGAAAATTCTGAGTGCACATCTGGCATTTTGAAACCAACCATTCCATAATGCATATTTTGCCCCTAGTGTAAGGCCATCAACAGACATGGATTTCTTTGAAATAATTACACTTATTTCTTTTTATGTTCTCCTGCATAAGGAAAATTGCCTACCAAGTGTTCTTTTTTTTTTTTTTTTTTCATGGATGGTCCCAAAGTTTCTCTCTCTGTACAGGCATTCATACCCACTGAATCCTACTGGGCAGGCATCCCTCTGAGCTCACTGCTGGGGACATACAGTCCTGCAGTTCATAGACACGCTTTGGCACACCTTTATTCCTACTGCAGCCACTCCTATTTGATTTCAATTCTTTTTCTCTGGTATCTTGATTACAAGATTCCTGAGGTCTCAACAAAACAGGTCTTTCTTCAGATTCAAAACATAAGAGGAGTGACTTAGCTAGAGATTCCAGTTGCCTGTGGCCAGTCTGTATTTTCTTCTCATAGTTGTCAACAAAAGTGGAGAGGTCCCTGAAGTCACTGTGAACATCACTGGCCAATTTGCAAATAGTTTCAGTGCAATTCTTGAGAAGATGTACGTCACTATGGCACCCTATGCAAGAAAAAGAAGAAAAAGTTAATTACCCTTTTCATTTTTTTATCAAGTTTTTATTACTATTAGGTGACTCCAGATAAAATTTAAGCACAGTGACCCTTATCTAGACAATTTGCAAACTATTCACTATGATTCAGCTAAACTGCTTATCTGCCACATAAGCAATTATGTAGGCAGAAGTGCTCACATGCATATTAGGTGGGGATTCGATTCCAAAAGATCCTATGCTGATAACTAATATCAACGCAGTAGCTCTAGTGCACTTTAGTTAGTAATCTAGACTAAGAAAGAAAAGGCAAGATGTCTGAGAGTCCTTAAAATATAGAATTCTGATTACAAATTCTATTTAGAGCATTTACCTCCCAGTGCAGAAATAATAATTTGAATGGTTTTCTCTAAGCAATGTTTTAACTTCAAGAATTCTGGGGCAAGATTAGCCATCTTCTTGGAATCCTGGTATCCAGAATCTTCTTGTACTTGAGTTCTAAAGCTTTTCTGTATAAACAAATAGTTTTTAAAATACATAACAGGCTACAATGCAGTATGATTTTAATTGCCAGAATACTATCCTTAATAAGAGTTTAATTTCCTCATCAATGGTTAACTCCATTTCTACAAGCAAAACCAAAATACAGTTTTACTAATTACAATTTTTCAAAAGAAATAAAGACTTTTCAATTAATTTTAAAACAAAATTCTATTATCCAATTATGTATGAATGGAATAAGGCACCAGTTCCATTTGTTATCCAATCCATAAAAGACAAATATATTTAACTTTTAAGAATTCAACTTTATATATCATTTGTTTTATTTAAATAAAAAATTTCAAGGCATAGAAATTGCTCTCCTATTTAACATACTGATTATATGATTAGTCTCTATTTTTCCATTTACTTGTGACATGAGAATAAAATAATTTGTCCACTTCACCTTAAATCTTTCAGCAATTTTTAGTCTATAATGAATGACTATTCAAACAAAAACTGACAGTAGCTTTGAGAAACAGATATACTAATATTAATACATTTCCATGAAATTGTATATTCATTATTAAAACTAGCAAGTTATGATATCCAAGAGGAAGTAGCTGGAGAACTATTATACATGTTTCAATATGACAAGTACAAAGGAGCTACTTCTGGCTACAGATAAAAAATGAAACAAAAATATCTACAGTTGAACCACATAAAATGATTAAATATACTAAACAAAATGAAACAAAAACAATTTAAAGCTTTTCTTACTATTTTCCATTCAGAAAAGATATTTTCAAGAGAGTTGAGGAATCCCAAACCATTAGTTTTCATCTGTTCGGTAACCTATGGAGAATGTTAAAAAATTTTATTATACAAACAGTTATTTAAAAATATAAAAATCCACAAATGCATTCCATTACATAGAAAGAAAGAAAGAAATATAAAAATCCTAAAACTTTATAGGTCCAGATAGGGGGAAAAGTTTTAGTTTACAAGCCAGAGGATTAAAATTCTACTTCTGAGATGGCAAGTAAATACCTTGAGAGTACATAGATCAGATAAGTGAAATTTCTTTAAAAATAAATTGCACTTGATTTCTATATTAAATATGGATACTCTTGGGGCTTGAGAGGTGGTTCAGTGATATCACACTTGCCTCACATGTGCAAGGATCGGAGCTCGAACCCCAGCAACACATACACAACTGAGTGTTAAAAGCAATGAAAACCAGATAAAAAACTAAAATTGATTTTCTCTTTCCCTCTCTCTCTCTCTTTTAAAAAAAAATATGGATACTCTCCTATGTCTGTTTTAATAATAAAATTTGCCTTTTATTTAAATATTTATAGGAATAAAATTTCTAAAACTTCTCTTGGAAAGAAGTGAGATAACTAACACATCAAACAAATATGCTGTAAGAACTTTCCAAATGTTTTCTTGATTCTCAGTTACAGCCTTTTGCTGTATATGATGATATTGCTGTCCTCATTTTACAAATGAGGAAACCAATCCTAAGTCTTAACTCCTAAGACTCAGAACCAGGGTGGAGACCCCAAACCAAATCCTAAACATTCGCTTTACATTGCTCAATGCTGCCCCCTAAAGTGCAGCTTTAATTTCCATTTCTGTTTAAGTATTTAATTGGCTTTACCCACAGAACTCTTCCCTAGGTCAAACTCAAAATTTGCTCTATGTAGTTAAAACAAAAAAATCCAAATTCTTTTCCCATCCGACTGCAACTTTAAAATGTGACTCCAGTGCCTTATCTGCTTGAGCCTATTTTTTTTGGATACTATATTTTTTTCTGCTGTAGGTTCTTAAGACTTTTAACATATAAGAATATAAACTAAAATTTCTCCCCAAACAACAAAGTATAGCTTTTGTGGAGTTAGAAAAAAAAAAAAAGAGGAAAGGGGATAGAATTCCGCATGAAAATATAGATAATATAAATTATATATAAAACGGGCCTGATATTTTTTCTGTTTATTTCCTCAAAACAATAGCAAAGCTAACATGTACACCTACTTCAACAGCTCACTAGTAAGCACATTCATGGGCTGAAGCCGCAGCTCAGCGTTGGAGCGCTTGCCAAGCATGCATGAGGACCCAGGTTTGAATCCTAGCACCACATACACAACTAAATTTTGGAGAAATAAAAACCAGATGAAAAAATAAAATTGATTCTCTCTTTCTCTCTCTCTTAAAAAAAAATAAGGTTTGGAGAGTAAGCACATTCACATACATTATTTCATCTTCACTTTCATTAGCTTATCCTATACTCTTTTTTACTTATTGAGAACAGAAATTCTACTGACAGAATTCCAGTGATAGATACAAAATACACAAATGGGACAGGCAGATATATAGACAGAAAGAACACATGCAAGCAAGATGAGTGACTTAAGATTTGCCAGGCACTATTTTTAGCATTCTTGAATACCTTGCTTCTTAATCTCATATAATCCTCAGAACAATTTTATAGAATAAATATGATCATCCCACTTTTAAAATGGAACAACTGAGGCACAGGTAAGTTATTTAAGGCTATAAGGGAAGGAGAGCAGCTTAATATTCTGATATGAAATAATTGATGTGAATGCCTCTGGAAAAACATTTAGTTCAAGATACTTGGATCAAGAAATGTTGGTTTGGGCTGGAGAAGTGGCTTGGCGGTTAAGGCACTTGCCTGGTATGTGCAAGTACGGGAGTTCAAACCCCAGCACCATGTACACAACTAAGTGTCAGAGGAATGAAAGCCACATGAAAAAAAATAAATAAAAATTGCTTCTCTCTCTCTTTCTCTCACTGACCCTCTTTCTAAAAAAGAGAGAGAGAAAGAGAAAGAAATGTTGGTTTCCCTGCACAGCAAAGAAAATTATTATGAATGTGAAAAGAGAACTTACAGAATGGAAGCAATCTTTGCTAATCTCTCTTTTGACAGAGACTTAATATCTAGTACATATAAGGAACTCAAAAACTTAACGCCCCCCCAATCAAATAATCCAATTAATAAAATGGGCAAATGAATTAAACATACACTTCTCAAAAAAAGAAATACAAATGTCCAACAAGTACATGAAAAAAATATTCAACATCATTAGCAATTAGGGAAATGCAAATCAAAACTAAACTGAGATATTTTCTCACACCAATCAGAACGGCAGTAATCAAGAATACAAATAATAATAAATGCTGGAGAGGAGGGGGAGAAAAAGCAACACTTGTACACTATTGGTGGCATTGTAAATTAGAACAACCACTACGGAAATCACTATGGAGGCTCCAACTCGGCCTGGAACTGACATATGACCCAGCTGTATCACTCCTCAGTATTTACCCTAGAGAATTAAAGTCATCATACTACAGTGATACATCATGTTTATGGCAGCACAATTCACAATAGCCAAAGCATGGAACCAGCCTATGTGTCCATCAATAGATGAATGGATAAAGAAAATGTAATATATATAAAAATATATAAATATGACATGTATTTATATACATATAAATATATATATACCCACATATACATACAATGGAGTTTTATTCAGCCGTAAAGAAGAACGAAATTATGTCATTTTCAGGAAGATGGACAGAACTAAGGACCATTATATTAAGCAAAGTAAGCCAGACTCAGAAGGTAAAGAATCATATTTTCTCTCATATGTGGAATCTAGAGAAGAAAAAGGGAAAGAAAGGCAGGGGAGCAGGAACCTAATGAAAATCAAAGGGAGATCAGCAGAGGAAAGGGATTGGGGAAGGGAGGTGGGGAGGGAGGGGAGAAGGGCTGGGGAGTGATATTGGCCAATTTATATCCCTATATTGTGTGCATGTATGAATATGTAACAACAAATTTCATCATTATGTATAACTATAATAATGCACCAATAAAACAATGTGGGAAAGAAAAAAATATTAGTTTCCATTCTTAGGTAGAAGAGTAGAGACCTAAACAAAGAAAAGAAAGAAAAAGACAACTAGAGAATGAACACTAGGTGTCACTACCATACTCCACTCTACTTAGGAGTTTATCTTCAGACTGTACTCCCATTGCAAATAACTGTGACAGAGCTGGCTACAGTGACTTGAGGAAAAAATCACTGGGAAAAGATCATCATGACATAATATCAGTCTCTTTGATAAAAAGAATTCAACATAAACTAAAACATAAAAATTTATAAAAATTAAACTCACTGCATTAAACTATTTTTATATATATATCAACTTTATATATATATATATATCAACTTTCTAATTATCTGGTACTATATAGAAAATTTTTATTCATCTTACCTCATTTTGTACACACTGCTTTAAGAGGTCATGCTGAAGTTCTTTTGCTTTTTCCAGTCCAGAATCTAACAGAATCTTCATTCCTGAGCGTACACCATCATAAACAGCACCCATGAATTCCTCCTAGGAAAAATGTTTAAGCATTAATTGGTATATTCAATTTTCATATATTTTTTAAAAATATAAGGTAATTAAGTTATTAGTAAGTTCAACTAAAGCTAGAATAGGAACTAAGAGTCCAGTAGGAAATGAAATTCGCAGAACTATTACCTAGTATTCCACATTTAACAGATAAAGAATGTTTATAATATTAGGACACTTTTCCTGATAAACACAGTAGTATTCTAATATAATACTGTGTTTTCTTTAGCATAAGTAATAATAGCAAGCAAATATAAATTTTCTAGAATTGCAGAGTTTTTCATGTATTGTTTGGGTGAGAAAAATCTTCTATGGTAATTGGCCATATTCAAACCAAGGATCCAAAAGGCAAATTAAGGTTTGTAAAATCATTCAGTATAGGGCTGGAGCAGTGGCTCAGTTGTTACAGTGCTTGCCTGGCATGCATGAGGACCCAGGTTCAAATCCTAACACCATTTACACAACTAACTGTTGGAAAAGTAAAGGCCAGATAAAATAATAAATAAAATTGATTCTCTCACACACTCTCACCCTCTCTCTTTTTTTTTAATTTAAAAAAATCACCCAATGTTTAATCAATTTAGACTGAAGCAATTTTAAATCTTATTGCCCAAACAAATAAAAATACAAGTTATTTTGAAAAATAAAATGCACTTGTCATGTTTAGTGACATTAAAATCAGAAATCTCTAATGTTCCCTCTGATGAAGTCTTCGAAATCTAACATTGCTAAATTACCTGGACACTGGCAGCCTTATTATTACCATTTTCCAGAAAATACAGCTTGTTGCCTTTTAGAACTGCTAACTGTCCCACATACTTAACAGCTTGTTGTACAGTTTGGATCACTTTATTTTGAGCCTCTTTTACCATTGACGAAATATCTGAACAGCATCCCTATAAGATAAAAACAAATCAGTGTATCAGATTCATGAGATTATAAAGCGGTGGTAAAGATCAGATAGGAGGAGGGGTGTGACTCAGTGAGAGTACATGTTTAACATGTGGCTGGGTTTAATCCTCAGCATCAGAAAATGAAAAATAATCTGAACACAATAAATTCTGCATTCATTGACAGTGACTATTCTTCATGAACCAGAAACATGCAGCCCTTTGGCTACTGAAGGTGATGGTATGTGTAAGACAGAGACTCTATTCTCAAAGACCTCACATGCTAAAAGGAGACACAGGTTAAGTGTGAAATACGCACATGTAAGGCAGAACTGATAAGCGAATGCCAAAAGAAAGAGAAAAAGTTGTGGCTTTTTTGCCTTTGAACTTTAACTATCCTTATAAACATCTAATAGTTGGGTGGTTATTTTTGTTGGTTGGTTAGTTGGTTTTCTTTTCTCAGAGGAGAAGGAAAAGCAGAGAGAGAGGAAGGGGAAAAATCTGAGCCCTTCAAACCAAAGACCTCCCATAGCTAGAGAAAAAGAAGGGAAAGAAGGCAGTTGCAGGGGGGATCAAATATCATAAATATATAGGGAAGATGAGTGGGGTAGAGGGTAGAGAATGATAGGGAGGGAGGGAGGATGGGAAGTGGGAGGAAATAAGGACTGAAGTTAACAAAATCATGCTATATGCATACATTAAGGTAGCAAAGGGAATTTCACCTTTATATAGAGTAGAAAGTAGCAATCAAAAATAAATAAGGAGTGAAAGGAAGACCATTAGAGCAGAGGAAGGAGGATAGGGAGAGGAACAAGGGCAAGAAAAGGGACTGAAATAAAACTCCTTGCATGCATGATTTTGTTAAAATGATTTCAACGACTATGTATAACTATAAAGCTCCAATAATGTTTAAAAAGCAAAATAAATACATAAATCTCCCTTATACCTAAAACAAAAACAAAAAAGGCTTCCCATGTGCACTTAGAGTGCACATATCCAAAGGGAAGAAGAGCTTGAGAGAAGTTTCCCCACGCCTTTTGGATACGTGTGCTCTGAGCGCACACAGAAAGCCTCTCTCCCCCTACCTCCTCCTGCTCTACCCGTCTTCTTTACTCCTGTATTTATTTGTTTTTGAAAATCACAGTCACTCTGCCGATAGGCATTGCTAGTTTTATTTTCAAGGTAAGAAAAAGGGAGACTCAAAAAATTAAGCTGTTTGCCCAAGGATACAAACTAATCTAGCATGGGTTCAAACACTGGCTTTCAAATGTCAACAGCAGGTTTTTTATTTGTGTATTTTGCCCCCATCATTCTTTGCCTTTAAAATCTGAGGGTCAACTAAGCATACCTCACTCTTCTGCATCTCCCACGGACACCCTGCAGCTGGGTTCCTTCTCTAAGCCCAAGGCTAGGTGGAACTCTCAGCTTGGCTCTCTAGCCTTGCTCTCTGGCCAATTCCACCTTGCATTTTCCTGCTTCTAAGCTGTCAAAGCTTCTTCTTTATCTATTACTTCACCACATCTGTTCTGAGTCCTACAATCACTCTATTTCCTCATTACCTATTTTCAAAGTGGCTCTTCATCCAATGTGAATTTAAAATTAATTCAGTAACAAGCATCCAAATGAGCATGCAGTGTACAATGAGGCTTTGAGGGGAAAGATACCTGCAGTTTACCTTCTCAGAGCCTAACACAGCTCATAAATAATGATGCACGTGAAAAGGCATATGAGTAAAGTACAGGGTGTAACAGACAAGCAAATAAGAGGTGCCTAACCAAGTCTTGGGGAGACCCAGAAAGACTTCCTGAGGGAGAACATGAGACACAAAAATAAACATCTGATATCAATTTTACTAGTTACATCAGTTAATTAAATAAAATTCCTAAATCCTAGTCAGTAAATAACCCACTCAGGACATACAGGACCCAACAAAAATGCCATTAAAATAACAGAAGTAGAAAGTCTCTTGGTGGACACTACAATGTAAGACTTGACCAAATATTCCAGAATATTTTGTTAAGAGGTCTAGTTACCCATTTTCTAAAATAAAACCTAACCCTCTTAGTATTTTCTCATCATCTCCCCTCATCTCTTCAAGAACTTCGTACAGAGGAGTTAGCAACCACTAGATACTCTCCAATATCAAGTCCTTGCTTCTTCCATGGTGACAAAACCCTTGATTTTAGGTTGGCACATAAACACACAAAATAAAAAATGCATTTCCCAATAATACTTGCAGCTAGATGTGGACAGATGATGAAGTAAGTACAAGTGTTTTCTATGATGACTCCCAGAAAATTCCACCAAAAGAAGGTATACTTGGTATGATCCCAGTGATTCAGGAGGCTGAGGTAGGAAGTTCACAGGTTCGGGACAGTCTCAGCAACTTAGCAAGGCCCTAAGCAACTCAATGAGACCCTTAAATAAAAAACTGAAGAGGGCTGGGGATGTGACTCAGTGGTAAAGCACCTGTGTTCAATCCTCAGTATCCAAAAAAAAAAAGACAGCATTTTTGGCCTTTTCCTTCTCTGTCACTTCCTCTACCCTGCGGCAGATGGAGTTGCATCACAGTAGACCAGGAAGGAATTCAAGGGCCACACTTCATACACAGCAGAGGGGCTTTAACGAGCTTGTTCCTGCAGACTTTGTAGAACAGAACCTCCAAGCCTGTTCTAAAAAGTAAGCTTTTGTCTTGCTTCTTCCTTGTAACCAAACCTAATCTTACTTGATATGAGATAAGCAGGAAACAAAAGTACTTTCCTTGCCTCTACCTCCGCAGGCTTCCGCCTAATTCAGCATGAGTCAAAACCCAATCCACAGCCAGAGCAAGCCTGCTTCTCTCAGGGCTGGAGCAGTGCTTTGGTGGTTACGGTGCTTGCCTGGCATGTGCGAGGACACTGAGTTTGAATCCCAGCACCATGTACACAAAAGTGTAGGAGCAACAAAAGTCACATGAAAAACTAAATAAAAATTGATTCTTTGTCCCTCTCTCTTAAAAAAAAAAAAAAAGAGACTGCTTCTCTGCCCATTGCCGATTATTGAAGGTCTGCACAATATGAACTCTGGGCCCAAGACAGCCTGGGTTCAAATATAACTTCATGTTCACATCCAACCAGTTCTATAACACTGGACAGGCTACTTACCTTCCCAGCATCTACATTTCTGCACCTATAAAACAGTGATAGCAATACCCACTTTTGGGGTTCTTATGAGAATTAAATGAGTTAATATATGTAAATCACTTAAAGCCACTGGGACATAGAGAGCCATGTAAACAAATGGCTGGTTCAACAAACCAATTACACACTCTTAGAACTTCAAAACAAAAAGTACTTCTGAAAATACTACAGATCTAATTTTTGGAAGATGCAGGCAATAGCGAAGATGGAACAAATACTGAACAAATGAATTCTTCAAATAATAATAAGATCAATTTACCTGTAAAAATAACTGTAAGTAGCCTCCCAGTTTTTTAACTTCTTGTCTCAATTCATCTTCAAGTCTTGTTATATTAGCACAAGGTAGAAAATCATTCAGCCAGTGATTGATTAAAACCACAAGCAGCTCGAAAGCACAAGCAATCTGGATAATAAGTGACTGGGCTGCTCGATCAGAAGAGAACACTTTGAAGGAAGAAGAAACACTGTTGGAAGAGATAATCTCCACATAAAGAACCCAACATGATCACCATTAATACAGCGTAACAGTCAAAAGACGCCTGCCATATGTGTTATATAACCATTCAAAACAAAGTATAATGTGCAGGAAAAAATCATCATGTTAGTTACTAAAAGTACTGAGATTAGGGCTGGAGCGGTGGCTCAGCGGTTTCAGCGCTTGCCTGGCAAGCGCGAGGACCCGGGTTCAAACCCCAGCCCCACATACACAACTGAGTGTTGGAGCAACAAAGGCCATGTGAAAAACTAAATAAAGTTGTTTCTCTCTTTCTCTGTCTCTCTCACTGTCCCTCTCTCTTTAAAAAAAAAAAAAAAGTACTGGGATTGCTTACAATTATCTTGACTTTCTTCATCTTGTTCTTCATGAGCTTTGGAAATGGCAAACAATCCATTATAAATTTTAAGAAAATTATTCATCAGGCTATCTGCTACAGTTTTTTCTTCATCATAACTCTGTTCAAGAAAATCTACTGATGAACCAATCAATTCTTTGCAAATTCCAGGAAGATATGGTTCTGCTGAACTGGAACAAATGGTGCTTGATTTTTCCATTATGCCTATATCAACAGAGAATAGTCATCATATGCCCAGTTTTCAGGTACTAAGACTTTCAAACAAAGGCATTAATGCAGGCTACTATAGAATCATTAGCCAATAAATTCAAAGCAGGCTTTTCTATTTCAATTCATGCCAAATTGAACAGTGAAAATCTCCCCCTCAGGAACACTGGTTTAGCAGTTGCTCCACCACAGTGTAAGAGGAATTCAAACCACTGGTTTAATCTTCTTTACTTACTTCACATAGGGATTAGGTTTCCCTAACACCTCAGGAACTCTAAATTGGTGAAACGATGGCAATTATATAAAATTAAAATGTCTTTAATTCATAAACTGGAAAAGCAGGCAACAATCAACTACATAAAAAGTAGCGTTTCAGTGCCTCATAAGGCACACCATGATCAAGACAGCAGAAGCCAACAGGCCATCTGCAGGTAACAGCCCATCCCTAGGAGCTAGACATCCAGAAAGCAATAACTTTCTAAGCACTGTCCAAAGTACAAATTTGGATCCTCCAGAAATAACTTTATCCTGGAGAGCTAACATATGAGTCTTGCTTGATATACAAACAGTTTTCTGGCATAGTCTACAGAAATTAAAGGAGCATTCTAAAAAGGAGGTAGAAAAATGGCATAGGGTGGGAAATATCAGCTCAAAGATAAGAGTATGATGTGGGAAGAGAAAAAAAAGTTACCAAATTCAAAGCTTCCCCTGAAAATTACTTCTGTAAGATATCTGACTGTCAAATAACAATGAATAATTAAGTTGCTACAAGATATATCTTTTTATTTTGCTGGTAAATAAAAATAGAAGCCCATAGCATATTAAATAAGCAGGATTACAATTATCTCCTTAAAAGATAATTTTATGATAAAAAGGAGACCCTTATTTTTTTTT